>BPLQ01012024.1:0-10400 GCA_021605075.1 Caerostris darwini
TTGTTCTGGTATGAACATGTTGTTATGGTATGAACAGGATGTCTTAGTATGAACATGATGGTGTTCTGCTGTGAACATGATAGTGTTTTGGTATGAAGATGATGATGTTCTGCTGTGAACATGATAGTGTTTTGGTATGAACATGATGTTGTTTTAGTATGAACATGATGTTGTTTTAGTATGAACATGATGTTGTTTTAGTATGAACATGATGTTGTTTTAGTGTGAACATGTTGTTCTGGTATAAACGTAACGTTGTTCTTGTATGAACATTATGTTGTTCTATGATGTCCACAAATGGTTGGGAAGAAAATAAGAGCAGATTATTTTAAAAAGACTAATTTCCTGGTATATCACGAGATACTTATCACATATTTATATTATTTATCACAGAATAAGCTTTATTACAATTTTCTATGGTGTTATAATTTGAAAAATCAGAAACATTATTAAAGATCGATATATAAAAGGGAATCAGAAAACAAAACGTTGCCATCCTTCATATATCAGAGATATTTATGGTATTTTCGCGAAATTATAGTTCTTAAAAGGAAAATTCGGATGAATTGTGAAGTTATACATTTTGATAAATAAAAAATAATTGGAAACTAAATTTCTTTTCTGTATAAAACTAGGTTGCAATTAATGCTTTATTTTTACAAAAATAATTACAATTTTACAAACGAGAACATTTGTTAGCCCCATAATTATTAGCATGTTAAAAGAAGAATGTTACCTATAATTTCTTGAAAAACATTTCATCTTTAAAAAAAAGAAAATCTATTACCTAAGATATTTCAACTTATAATGAACTAAAAAAAAGATTATGATACTTGTGAAATAAGAGTCAATTTTTACAATACTCATTTTCGGGAAGTTCAATTATGTAAAAATAAAAATTAATTTTTAGAATTTAAAATAATAAACTGTTTAAACTTTAAATAAAAAAATAATTTCAGAAGAATGTATAGGCAGTGCTTATGAATTATCAAAAATAAAATAGAATAGATTGATTTGTTTCTCTATAGTACTGTCATTTTTGTGCTCACTTTATCCTTATTAGACCTACAGTTTAACGTGGATTCCGAACCACACACAAATATCCATGCTACCACCAAAATTCGAACCTGAAGCCCGCTATACCAAAGGCCAGAGTGCTAGTCAATTGGCCATCAAGCCGATATAGAATTATTGATATACAATTTTTATTTAGATAATTTTTTTTAAATTATTGATAAGATATTTTTTCACATTATAATACTTTTTAATAAATTTTAGTTGTCATCATTATTCTAAAATGGCTTCACATGAAACATTTATTAGTTATAAGAAAACCAAATTCTTAACCATTTTCTTCATCATATGATGTAATATAAAGAAAGAAAGCCACTATAAATAAATTTAGAAATGAGGATCATTCATAATCGATTCAGCCACTTATTAAAATCCTAATAATAGATAAATTATTCAAATCACATGCCTTTTGAATTTAACTTTAAACCCCACTGAGGAAACATCGAAATCTGTTCACGATAGAGGAGCAGACGTTCTTCTGACAGTGAGCAAACAGATCGCAAGCAGGTGCAACTGTTAAGAAATAAAAAAGCGTGCCTCGTGGGTTATGAGTACGCAAGACCAGGACTAAGCGACGCATCACGTGAAAATCAGTACAACTCGTCTACAATTCCTCAAAATATTATGTAAGAATCATTTAATGTCCATAAAAGTTAAAATTGAACCATTGCATAACATCATGCAATGTTCCGTAGCTGAAAGAAGGGATTAAATATATTGATAGTAAAATAAACTGGAATGTTTAAGGATCATAAATGATTAATAAAAAAATGTTTATTTATTAAAGAATGCATTCAAAGTATAAAACATGAGTTAGCACATTTAGAATTATTTAATATTTATTAGAATTAAAAATATTTCAAAATAATCAAAGACGTTACTTCATTATTATCATGAGTCATTATTATCATTGGTTTTCACTAATCTTGTTTCTAACTAAAATTTTACTATACAAAACTCTCATAAGACCAGTATTAACGTATGCATCTGAAACATGGTCATTAACAGCAAGAGAAGAGAAAATGTTGTCAATCTTTGAAAGAAAAGTGCTACGAACTATTTTTGATGGTATCAATGACAAAAGAAATTGGCGAAGAAGATGCAATTTTGAACTTTACAAACTTTTTAGAGGTATTGACATTCTAAAATTTGTTAAACTGAACAGAATGAGATGGGCCGCCATCTCATGAGAATGGAAAGTGATAGAGCTGCTTTGAAAGTTTTCACTGCAATCCCTTTTGTACAACGACCAAGGGGAAGACCGAAAAGAGATGGTCTTTAATTTTAATGTTATTAAGGTCAAAAACTGGAGGTCCACGGCCAAGAGGAGAACAGCCTGGCTGAATCTTTTAAAGAAGGCCAAGGTCCACAACGGGCTGTCGAGCCTGTTATGATGATGAATCTTGTTTCTAATTGTAATCAGTTGAAATTACAAGTAAAAATTAATTAAAATTTGTGATAAGAGTGAATAACTAACATAATAACTATAATAATAAATAACATATAATAACTTTTAATACTACCAATTTATATTTTCTTGTATATTCATCGTTATTCTTTGTGAGTTTATCTAAAAAAATTTATGTAAAGTGATAAAAGCGTATTTTAAATTAATAAAAAACACTAAAAAATTTTCAAAATTTTTAAGAAACATTAACCACTTGTTGGGGCCTCATGACTGAGTGACTGGCGTTCTGTGCCACATGTTTCAGGTTCGAGTACTGGCCGTGCCGAAACTATTCATCCAACTAATTTAGCAATATGCTTAAGTAAAGTCCAGCCAGTCCATGGGCCATTGACCGGAACAAGTGATAATCAAAAGGAGCCAGGTCTGGCAAATACGGCGGGTACGGTTGCAAATCCTATTTTGATACTGTCCTAGACAACGGAATGCAATGACACGGAGCTTTGTCGTGCTGCAATATCACTCGTTCGTGTCCTATTCTGGCCGTTGATCGAGAAATGCTTCGTACATATTGATTATTTGTTGTGGGCAGGGCCGAATTTTGATGAAAAGAGGCCCTAGGCTATTCTACTTATGAGGCCCGTTCACCTCCCATTTTTAAGTTTGTAAATTACAAAAGAGATAATAAAATACATCATTACTGTAATATATATCAATATGTTAAATGAAACATGTTGTTATTGTTACTAATGTGGCACGGATAATAAATAAAAAAAAAGGTCGAGAACACTTATTCGGACATTTATTCTCAGCACCCTATATAGTACTTGTAACTATAATTAATCAAACATAACACACAACATTTACAAAAAAACAAAATCAAATAATAAAAATCTTTGCCCACGAAAATAAAATATGCAATAAAAATTATCCTATTTTCTATCAAATTAAAATATATATATTCAATACATTGAAGATTAAAGCAAAATCAATTCAGATAAATTCATTTCATAATTTCTCCTTATTTTCCATTCAGTGTTATAGTGTTTACTGTTTTTAGAATAGTGTAATTCTAATTTTGTTAACAATCTGAATGTAAGCCCCTGTTGATCTTGAGGCCCTAGGCTGAAGCCTAGTTAACCTATAAAAAAATCCGGCCCTGGTTGTGGGTAGCGATGCCTATTGACGGTTTCGCCTGGCTTCAGCAGCTCATCTTGTCCTCAGTGTTGAAATTGACACTTATGAAGAGTTTTAAACATGTAGTTTATAAAGTTGCATGTTTGCCATAAATCTCAAGCAAACGACGTACTTCAACTGCTGTAAAGTTAAAGTAGAAAAACAAAGCTGCCCGCAAATGTTGTTTATTTGGCACAAAACTCAGCATCTTCGTTGTTAAAAATAAATATTTTTGTCCTGCGATATGTATATTGATATTACGACTGATTATTGTTGGCAAATGTCTAACTTATAAAAAAACATAAAAAACCTTAAATTAACTTATAAAACATTAAACTTCTGACATGCATGTCCACTTTCCGTGCTGTTAACGCCATCCATGTGTGAAACCCAGAAAATTAATTGTTCATCTAAGTGAGTAATAAAAAAGATATCTGAATTTGAAATTCAGTATATTAATTATTTTATTAATATTTTTTACATTACATTATTTGGCTCAAATGCTTCAAAAAGATTTAAAAAAAAAAAAAACCATTATCAATATAGTCCCACAATCATAAAACTGACACTGATCAGATGAAGACTGATTAATTAAAATACTAAATAATTGTTGTTGTGTCTAATCCTCAGTGTCCTGCCGTGCGTGGATATCCCATGAGTAGCCTACTGATAGATGAAGGGAACGGGACAGCTTCCGTTGTGATGGAGCACCCGTAGGTATAAGTCTGATTTGGCTCCGAAGGCGAGCAGTGCCTTCCAGGAAAACTTTTAGGGGGAACATAAAGAAAGTGAATTCAGCTGCCAGTGATATTTTTAATCGATATTACAACTTGTTTGGCGTGATTTGCACATTGAACCTATTGTAGTGTTCAATGTGCTTGATTGTTTCGGTTTAAAAAAAAAAAAATGATTGCCAAATCATTCAACAGTTGCGGCGCTGTTATTGGAAAGCCCAACCACCACGGCAAGGTCATACCAAATTGGATATGAAAACTGGTGGAACTTTTCTTTTGATTCCATACGTTTCTCCCTTCTTCAAGTATCTTTAGTTCAAATTTGAACTCAATGTGACGAGTAGTTATTTTTTACAGCATTTTGAAAGTGGGACTTTAATTCTAATCACCCTGTATATATACTATACATTGACAATAAAAAATAAATTAACACAAACTTTAGCAATGCATATATATATATATATATATATATATATATACATGTTTTTAAGATGATTATTTTGCATGATGGTGACAAAATCGCTTTATGCATAAGTCATCATAAGTCGTAGATACTAAAACACTATCGTGCATTTCCGCTACCTTTCCTACATTTATATCACAAACCTCTGCATATGAAAGTATTTATGAGTGCCATTCCTGCATTGATAAAGAAAACAATAAATTCAATCAATTCGAAATTATTAAAACATTGTTAATGATATTTGTAATGAGTTTAAATTGAAAGTGATTTTTCCTTTGATACCAAAAATATGTTACGCACGTAAATGAAACACACTACAATCAGATGTGTAAAAAAATTCCTGAACTAAGTAGCGAAACTACTGAACAAACGAAAAATTGCAAAACGGAATTGATAAGCTTAGATTTTACAAATTGGTTGATTACACAACAAAATAAAATGTTAATTATGAGACGGAAAGACAATTCAATGTTGAAATAGATACCGGGAAAAATAAATATGTATTCTACATTTATGTTCCGCATCTGCAAATGAGAATAGAATCGAATTCTTTTTACATCAGGGGTGGCTAATCCGCGGCCCGCCTTGAATATTTTTTTGGTCCTTGAGATTTATCACATTTTTACAAAATATTTAATATTTATTTTATAATGGCCAAAGTAGTAAAAGCCTGTGTATTAAAGAAATACATTATGTATGCTTCTATAAATTCAAAAATTCAAAAATTGTCTATCGAAATGATGAGAAAAAATTAACTTTGGTTTTAAAATAATATTTTTGAGAATATAGGACAGATATTGCGTGTTTTATTTATGAGTTCGCAGAATAATTAAATTATATTCTGCGAACTCATGATGCGCGCGCATCTTGGAGCATCTAATATAACAAGCTCTATGTTTCACTTTATTTAAAGTGAAACATACAGCTTGTTATATTAGATGCTCCAAGATCACCTCAGTGACGCAGTGACCATCCCTAGATACGCACAGTTGATTGTTGATAGTAGAGCAAACCAGACTTTTAGTTAGAGCTTTTGGTTCAACTTATACCTGTGACTCTTTTTCTTTTTTCTTTTTTTTTTGAAAATGAAATTGACCCAACACGAAACACGCTGAAACATAATGGATACTAACCTGCAACACCCATTACGATGTGCAAAAGCTAAGGGAAAGAGTGGTGAAACACATATCGCACTAGTAAAATAAATATTTTTGAATGATTTCAATTTTTTTTATTTCGTTTATATTTATATATTTTTTAATGATTTCATTTTTAGTGTTATACACTGAAGTGACAAAAGTCATGGGATACCTCTTAATATCGTGTCGGCCCTCCTTTCGCCCGGCGAAGTGCAGCAACTCGACGTGGCATGGACTCAACAAGTCGTTGGAAGTCTTCTGCAGGAATATTGAGCCATGCTGTCTCGATAGACGTCCATAATTGTGAAAGCGTTGATGGTGCAGGATTTTTGGGCACGAACAGACCTCTCGATGATGCCCCATAAATGCTCGATGGGATTCATGTCGGGCGATCTAGGTGGCCAGATCATTCGTTGGAATTGTCCAGAATGTTCTTCAAACCAATCGCGAACAGTAGTGGCCGGTGACATGGCGCATTGTCATCCATAAAAATCCCATCGTTGTTTGGGTACATGAAGTCCATGAATGGCTGCAAGTGATCTCCAAGTAGCTGAACATAAGCGTTTCCAGTCAATGTTCGGTCCAGTCGCACCAGAGGACCAAGTCCATGCCATGAAAAAACAGCCCACACCATTACGGAGCCACCACCAGCTTGAACAGTGCCTTGCTGACAGTTTGGGTCCATGGCTTCGTGGGGTCTGCGCCACACTCGAACTCTACCATCAGCTCTTACCAACTGAAATCGTGACTCATCGGACCAGGCCACGGTTTTCCATTCATCTAGGGACCAACCGATATGCTCACGTGCCCACGAGAGTCGCTGCAAGCGATGTCGTTCTGTCAGTAAAGGCACTCGAGTCGGTCTTCTGCTGGAATAGCCCAAGAAAGCCAAATTTCTCCGCACAGTTCTAACAGACAAGTCCCTTGTACGTCCCACATTGATTTCTGCGGTTGTTTGACGCAGTGTTGCTTGTCTGTTAGAATTTACGACTCTTTGCAGACGTCGCCGGTCTCGGTCGTTAAGTGCAGGCGGTCGACCACTGCGCTGTCCATGGTGGGATGTTATGCCTGAAATCTCATACTCTCGGCACACTCTTGACACAGTGGATCTGGGAATGTTGAATTCCCTAACGATTTCCGAAATGGCATGACCCATGTGTCTAGCTCCAAATAACAATCCGCGTTCAAAGTCTGTTAATTCCCGTCGTGCGGTCATCATCACGTCAAAACCTCTTCACATGAATAACTTGAACAGAAATGAAAGCACTGCCCATTTATACCTGTTCTACGCGATGCTACTGCCATCTGAAAATTTGCATATTGCTATCCCATGACTTTTGTCACTTCAGTGTATATTCCTTTGCAATGTGCGTTTAGTATCATTATTATTATATTATCTATGTTTACATGTAAAAGTAATAGTAAATACAATAACAATAACTCATTACGTTTCAATCATCCAAAAAAATGTCTATGTCTAAAATGTTTATATGCGGCCCATGGAATTATGATGCATTTTCAAAGTGGCCCGCAAGATCATTTGGGTTGGCCACACCTGGTTTACTACATATCACTTTACAACAAATAATTAAGTTTGAAAAATTAATTTGACAGCCAACTTAGGAAAACGACTTTGTCAGTGAACTTTCAGGGGAAATCTAATAATACCTTTTTCCTACAATCTATTAGCTCACTTTAGGAAGTGTAGTCAAATCAAAAACATATCACCTCTTTTGGTGAAGTAACTACCTGCCCGATTTCTTTCCGCGTTGCAACAAACAATTCGTTTCACAGCAATCCTTTTTCGGCAAAGATCAGACTACAACTTTCATTTATTAACCAAATTTACGACCTATTTACAACCGTTTTTTGTTTATGTGGATGATTACAGAAAACTCAAAAGTAACTGAGTAAGTATATTTTTGTAATGTTTTCAATTTGCATAATTGACTTCCTGGTAAATGTAGTCTGTTTAAGTAATTCGTTTTGTAGTTATTATCGTGAAAAGCCACTATGTGAAATTATATCCACTATGTGAAAATCCACTATCTTCATTTGGGGAGATAAAATCTACATGCAGGCTCAGGAACCTATTAAATTTATTGATTAATGGGTATAAATAATTGGGTAACAACACTTTTTTCAGTCAGTGGTTCTCAAATTGTGAGGCGCAAATCCAAAGAGATAATTAACTCGGATGTTTTTCTATGGGTAAATCTATAGTTAACAAAAAAAAATAATACGAAAATAAATTAATAAATACAGAATATTATGGAAATGTAAATTTAACATTAATAAAAAGAAATAAAGAAAAAAATAAAAGAAACGACAAGAAATAAATTAAAAATTCATAAAAATACAAATAAATTAAAATAATTAATAAATGTTATTTAAAGATAATAATAAATGTTAATAAAATGTATATGTTTTTTTTTTCCTTCTTCATTGGCACAATAACCCCACGGTGAGCCAAGGCCATCTGCCTGCTGGCAGATTTCGAGACAGCAGATGTTTTCTTTTTACAGGGTAGGGTTGTCAGCCTTACGATCAACAGTCCTATTAGACAGGGACTTACGGTTTAAAGCGGATTCCGAACCACTAAAAACATCTATGGTACAGCCGGGACCCGAACCCGAAACTTGTGACACCGAGTTCCAGTCTCTTTGTCGTCAGGCCCCAATAAATAAATGTAATGAATGAAAATTAAAAAATAAATGTAATGAATAATAGTTAAAATAAATAAATGGAAATTTAAAAAAATGAATGTAATGAATGATAATTAAAATAAATAAATGAAAATTAAAATAAATGAATGAAAATAAAATATAATTTAGTTAGAATATAATTATAATTATATAATAATAATAATAATAAGATGTAATTATTAATTAAGTAATATTATTATAATATAATTTAATTATAAATAATGTATAATTATATCTAATAATAATATATAAAATAATAATATAATTCTAAAATAAATAAATGTAATAATCAAAAATTTAAATAAATGAATATACTGAAATAATATTGAAGAATTTTTTAATCGACCAAATTTTAATCATCATGGCATTAGTTCAAATTATTTGTAATTCAAAATTATAAATAATTTTATTTTGATTAATAAAGAATTTCTCAATTCCCTCATAACACCAATATATTAGATCTTTTCCTTACATGGCTACTATTAAATTCCACATGAAAACTAAATTTCATCATTAGTGAATGATGGATCATACATTGAAGTGACAAAAGTCATGGGATAGCAATATGCAAATTTTCAGATTGCAGTAGCATCGCGTAGAACAGGTATAAATGCGCAGAGCTTTCATTTCTGTTCAAGTTATTCATGTGAAGAGGTTTTGACGTGATGATGACCGCACGACGGGAATTAACAGACTTTGAACGCGGATTGTTATTTGGAGCTAGACACATGGGTCATGCCATTTCGGAAATCGTTAGGGAATTCAACATTCCCAGATCCACTGTGTCAAGAGTGTGCCGAGAGTATGAAATTTCAGACATAACATCCCACCATGGACAGCGCAGTGGTCGACCGCCTGCACTTAACCACCGAGACCGGCGACGTCTGCAAAGAGTCGTAAATTCTAACAGACAAGCAACACTGCGTCAAACAACCGCAGAAATCAATGTGGGACGTACAAGGGACTTGTCTGTTAGAACTGTGCGGAGAAATTTGGCTTTCTTGGGCTATTCCAGCAGAAGACCGACTCGAGTGCCTTTACTGACAGAACGACATCGCTTGCAGCGACTCTCGTGGGCACGTGAGCATATCGGTTGGTCCCTAGATGAATGGAAAACCGTGGCCTGGTCCGATGAGTCACGATTTCAGTTGGTAAGAGCTGATGGTAGAGTTCGAGTGTGGCGCAGACCCCACGAAGCCATGGACCCAAACTGTCAGCAAGGCACTGTTCAAGCTGGTGGTGGCTCCGTAATGGTGTGGGCTGTTTTTTCATGGCATGGACTTGGTCCTCTGGTGCGACTGGACCGAACATTGACTGGAAACGCTTATGTTCAGCTACTTGGAGATCACTTGCAGCCATTCATGGACTTCATGTACCCAAACAACGATGGGATTTTTATGGATGACAATGCGCCATGTCACCGGGCCACAACTGTTCGCGATTGGTTTGAAGAACATTCTGGACAATTCCAACGAATGATCTGGCCACCTAGATCGCCCGACATGAATCCCATCGAGCATTTATGGGACATCATCGAGAGGTCTGTTCGTGCCCAAATCCTGCACCATCAACGCTTTCACAATTATGGACGTCTATCGAGACAGCATGGCTCAATATTCCTGCAGAAGACTTCCAACGACTTGTTGAGTCCATGCCACGTCGAGTTGCTGCACTTCGCCGGGCGAAGGAGGGGCCGACACGATA
>BPLQ01012025.1:0-14035 GCA_021605075.1 Caerostris darwini
AGTTTTGAATATACTTGCTTTTTAAGGACAATTGTCCCAGCTTTTGTTTACAAAAATATTTAAATTCAATGTAAGACATGGTTTATATACTTTACATTTATATTTGAAGTATTTCAATTTGTGTTTTGACTTGTTGTGATTTTATAAAGGAAAATAAAATCTGTATATTCTTCAATTTTTATTTACACTTCACAATCTATTTTCATTGTACAAAAATCTGAAATTTATATACTGTAAATGTAAAATGAATTTAAAAAAATATTAAATTTTAAAATAATATTTCAATTTTTAAATTTATTATTTTTATTTAAAATTCATCAATTATTTTCATTGTTACAAAAATTTTAAATTTATTGTATAATATTTTGCTGCGCGATAACTACCCAAAGCACTGTTGCCATAAAGCTATAGGAATTAAATTAGGAAAAGTTACTTAACCAAAAGGGGAAGCGACTGAAACAGTTATTTTAGCACCAAGCAACATAAATCATTCGGGACTCTAAATTGCTGCATGTCATATGGCAACACCCCAGGACATATTTCACCCTTTCATCTGCGGAATTGAGCACACAAGGAGGGGTCCGGCGCAATTATATCCTTTTAATGGTCTATAAAGATCGATATCGGAATAAACTTTTACGCTCCATGCATGGTTTGTAGAGCAGTGTGTCAGAAAATTCTCAGTATGGGAACATTAGCATGAAACACACACAGAAAAAAATACCAAACAAATTAGCTTGCCAAAATACAAGGTATCATTTAGACTATCAACATATAATGGACTTTAGTCTACTTATATTTGTAGGTTCAAAAAGTGTGCCTTCTGTAATGGAAAAACTTATTTTATTTTTAAGCGATTGGCATTTTAGGATAATTGCTTTATGTGTTGATGAGCTATGAGTATACTCAGTGTCCTCAAACAAATTGCACGTGAAATTTTTTTTAAGATCCATATGCAATAATTTCAAACTGAATTGTATGAAATTGCTAAGAGTGCTAATAGTAATGACCATGTTCGCTTTTGAATTGTCAGGTTTAAAAAACATACTTTTATTTTATTGTTTTTTTCACTTTCCAGTATAATATGGATAAAATAAGCGAAGCTATAGTAAAAAGTATCATTATGACTTTAAGTATATATATAATGGACTTTAGACAAAGTTTATAAGTTCAAAAAGTTTGATTTCTATAATTAAATCAATTAGTTTTATTTTAATGTGATTAATATTTAAGGATAATTGCTTCAAGTGTTGATATCTACGAAACCACTCAGGGGTCTAAAATAAATGGTGTATCAAGTTTTGATCTATAATTATATCGGAAGATAAGCTAGTGCATTTCTAATAAACTTTTTAAGGTAAACTAAAAATATTTCAAGGAAAATTGTATGAAATAGTTAATAATGTTAATAACCACAACTATGTTTTTTTTTTGTTTTTTTTTGAGTTATAAAGTTGTTTAAGAACACGCCTGTATTTATATGTATTTTTATTTTATTTTTAAATCAAAGAATATGCATAGGTTTAGTAAAAAATAAATCTACATGTTAATCATGTAAGCACTGATTTCTTTTGACCAAAACTGCACTGACCAATTTGTACAATACTAAAGTCTCATTATAACTGTCGATATGTAATAAGTTTCTAGGTTGTTTCCAATAATGAAAGGTCTTGTTTTGTTTTAATGTGAAAAGTATGTTAAAAATGCTTGAATTGTTGAAGATATAAGTCATGAATATAGTCACGCTCTTTATTCAAAATGATTATTTCTGTTTTAAATTATAATAATTGTACAGAGCTAGGCTGATACAATTCAGCATTGCCTGACTACCTAAAATAAAAGGATTTTAGTTTTGCTAAATTTTACTAGAAAAAAAAAATATGCCTGAAATGTACGAATTATTGTTTGGTAAATTATAAGGAAAAAATTATTCTGAATAATTACTTATGAAAAAAAAGTATTTAGAAAATAAAATATTATAATACAACATTTGAAACAAGTCAAAAATATATTTAAAAAAGAACATAATTACATAAGATTTAAAAAAAATTCCATTTTAACCCCAAGATGTACCAAACGATGAAGCATCGAGGCACTAAATAAGATGCTTGTTTAATTAAACATAAAAAGTTAAATTTTTTTTTTAGGATTTTCGACTACATTCCAGAAAAAAAGAATAAAGAATTCCGCTAAAAAAGTAAGAAACTAAGTGCTTTTATATAGCTTATAAGTTACGTAGGAACATACGAATTTCATTTCTGTATACATGGATAGATGATAAACAATTTTTTTAATAAATTAACCTCTTAATAGAGAGTTTTTGCATGCCGTATTTTGGACGTCCGTTAGCTTTTTCTCTCTAGCTCGCATGCTCATAAGAAACATTATTACAGATACGCATGCGCAATTTCCTATGAACATGCGCGCTAGGGAGAAAAAGCTAACGGACGTCCTTAATACGGTATGCAAAAACTCTCTAATATTAACATGAATACTTTAAGATAAAAGTGGAAGTAATACTTTTGTTAAAATTCTCCTTTACATTCAGAGCTAGTTAATTTTCAAAAGAACGATGCAATATACATAAGGTACCAAGTAATATACCAGGTTTCACACTTTCGGATCATTCGATCATTACATTTACTAACTATTGAATGGGCCTAATCGTTGATCCCTTAAAGGTTGGTAGATTACCCCAATGGCTTTACAAAATTAACTTTGTTGACATGTATTAGCAGATCATGTTGACTTGCATCATGCTTTTGCCTAATACTTATTTTATCCAACGTTGAGATGTGTAGAAAGTATTATTATAACTACGTGGCGGAAAGGTTGGTACAATACAGACCATCTATGATTTTGCTATGTGAACTGTGCTGACGCGTATTAGCACAGCGTATTGAATTGCAGCATGCGCATGATTAAAACTTCTATTATTCAACGCTGATACACGTAGGGGAAGTTATTATAACTACATGGCAACTTCAGAGTTTTTATCAGTCTGCAAGTCCAAAGAAGTTGTGTGCATTAGTGAAGGTTTTATATTTCAAATTTTCATGAAATTTCATTTTTGATGACCAACAGTGTAAACAAAGAATATTTAAATAAAAAAAAGTTAATAATTTCACAATTAATCATAAATGAGTTAAATAATTTCACAATAGTACTTATTTTCTTGTTTGATTAACCAATTTGTTAAATATTATTATACAGAATATTTAATAATGGTACATATAAAAGTTTAATAAGTGAATCCTCGATCAATTTGTCGAATAATTTTTTCCCCATTATCTATCAAAATGAGAATTTTATTATTTCACATGAAAAACTAAATTTTTATTATTATTTGTCATTTTTTACATGTAAAAGATAAGAAGACACAATTTTAAGTGGAAAGTGGAATTATAAGAGTGAGATGTCAATTATCATACATTTTAATAACCTAGATTATTTTTTATTTCCATCAGAACAGTGTTTTTTTAAGAACAGAATATGTAATTAACCTCATTACTATGTCTTCATTTTTTACAGTTAGTGACTCCTTATTAAAATATGTAAAAGAATAGAAAAAATTTGATATCAAAAATAAAATGAATTTGTTTTTATCGTTGTAAAAAGAAAAATTCTAAAAAAAAAAAAAAAAAAGTTTTTCGTGCCAAACATATTTCGTGCCTCATAAAAATACTCTTTTAGTTCATGAGAAGAAAAAAAAAACCTTGAGACTATCAAATATATATAAAAGCATAAACATTTTGGGAAATACTTCAGAAACGATAAATATTGCTCATAAAAAACTCTTTCCCCATAAAATGTCAATGCTTTCATTAATCTGACAGAAAAGAGGAATAACTCCAATACTTCGACATTTTTTTTCTGCTGATGCTTCAGGTTCGAAATTGACTCCTGGAGAATTGTTTTCCTATATCTCCAGAACCTTGTCACCATTCCTTCAATAAATGTGAAATTAATTAGTTCGTGTTGTTTGACATGTGCTTCGTGTTTAAATAATCCGTTGAAGGAAAAAATAAAGAAACAGAGAAAAATTGAGAAGATAACTGTCGTATAATTTTCTCCAACAGGTGTGAACAGAAACTGGAGCAGACTTCTTCAAGATTCGATATGGATTAATAGAGCCCTTCTGACGTCCGGTTCACATATTTTTTCATAATAAATGATGGTTTTTTTTATCTTTATTTTACTTATATTTTTATAAATCTGTAATAACTTAGCTCTTTCAAAAAAGTATGTGCTAGAAAAATGTCATAAGCTTTTTTTTTTATAAATGTAATTTGAAATGTTTGTTTTGTTACGAGTATATTTAAGACAAAAAATGAATCTGGAATTTTCTTTTTATAACACTGATATTTGAAATGCTTTACCAAATATATGTTTTAAAGTTTTAATTATTAATATCACAAAGAGAAACCACTAAATTTTATAATTTGAATTACGAACATTAATAATTTGGTTTTAAATACTGAAGCTAAACGTATCCTATCTTCCATTGTTATTGCTTCTTATCCCCCTTGGCAGACAGAAACATTTAGCCCAAGTCCAAGAACCTGTGTGGTCTCTTGGAAGGAGGGAAAAGGAAAGGGGGAGGGGGAGACTTCTGTTGTGAAGGTGCTCCCGTAAGTAGAGATATGACTTGCCTCTGTGACGCATACTTTTTATGGCGTAGAATTATGATGGGGTTATTGCAATTACATGGTGGAAAGGTTGCTACATTACAGACCACCAATAGCTTGTTTAGATGAATTTTATTGACATATATTAACAGAGAGCATTGACTTGCACCATGAACATAGCTGAAACTTTTTTTTCAATGCTCAGACTTGTAGAAGGGATTATTTCTAACTACATGGCGGCTCCAGAGTTTTTAGCATTCCCCAAGTTGAAAGAAGCTGTGCTTTTCATTAATTCATTTTTATAATGTTCATTTTTCCCAATATTTTATTTTATGTGCAATAATTAGAGCAGGTTTTATATTTCTGATTTTCATGAAAATTAATTTTTTTGATGATCAACAATATAAGCATAGAATATTTAAATGAAAAAAGTTAATAATTTCACATTTAGTTAGTTATACATGAGTTAAATAATTTCACATTTAGTTAGTTATACATGAGTTAAATAATTTCACAATAATACTCATTTGTTTATTTGATTTTAGCAATTTGTTAAATAATTTTACACCGAATAATGGTGCGTAGAAAAGTTTAATTAGTGAATCCTCGATCAATTTGTCGGAATTAATTTTTTTTCTTCTTTTATCTAACAAAATGAGATTTTTTATTTGACATGAAAAAACTAAATTTTATTATTATTTGTCCCGTTACTGTGTTCAATAATTCATTTTTCTGTGCCTAATATTTTATTTTATGTGGGATAATAAGTGCAGGTCTTATACTTCTAATTTTCATGAAATTTCATTTTTTATGAGACAATGTAAACATAGAAGATTTAAATTAAATTAAATTAAAAGTTAATAATTTCACAGTTACTTGAATATACATGAATTAAATAAATTCATAAGAGTACTTATTTGTTTGTTTAATTAAGAAATTTGATAAATAATTTTATACAGAATAATGGTAAGTAGAAAAATATAATTAGTGGATCCTCAATCAATTTGTCGAAATAATTTTTTTTAGTTACCTAACAAAATGAGATTTTTATTATTTGACATGAAAAACTGAATTTTATTATTATTTGTCATTTTTTACACGTAAAAGAGAAATAAAAGAAGACACAATTTTAAGTGGAAAGTGGAATTATAAGAGTGAGATGTCAATTATCATGCATTTTAATAACCTAGATTATTTTTTATTTCCATCAGAATAGTGTTTTTTTTAAGAACAGAATATGTAATTAATCTCATTACTATGTCTTCGTTTTTTATAGTTAGTGACTTCATATTAAAATATGTTAAAAAAGAGAAAAAAAAATTGATATCAAAAATAAAATTAATTTTTTTATCGCAGTAAAAAGAAAGTTCGAAACAAAAAAAACAATTTTTTGTACCAAACATATTTCGTGTCTCATAAAAGTACTCTTTTAGTTTATGAGAAATAAAACACACATAGCGACTATCAAATATATATAAAAGCATAAACATTTTTGCAAATACTTCAGAAGTGATAAATATTTCTCAGAAAAAACTCTTTCCATATAAAATGTCAATGTGTTCATTAATCTGACAGAAAACAGGAATAACTCCAACGCGTCGACATTTTTTTTTGTGATGCTTCAGGTTCGAAATTTATTACTGGAGAATTTTTTTCCTGTTTCTCCAGAACCTGTCACTATTCCTTTAATAAATGGGAAATTAATTAGTTCGCGTTGTTTGACATGTGCTTCGTGTTTAAATAATTCGTTGCAAAAAAATAAAGAAGTACCAGAGAAAAATTGAGAAGGTAACTGTCGTATAATTTTCTCCAACAGGTGTGAACAGAAACTAGAGCAGACATCTTCAGAATTCGATGTGGATTAATAGAGTCTTCTGACGTCTGGGTGACATGATTTTTCATAATAAATAATGGTTTTTTTATCATTATTATTATTTTTTTTTATAAATCTGTAATAGCTTAGCTGTTTCAAAAAGTATGTGCTAGAAAAATGCCATAAATCCTTTTTATTTCTAAATGTAATTGGAAATGTTTGATTTGTTACAAGTACAATTTTTAAGACCAAAAAATAAAATGGTATTTTTTTTATAACGCTGACATTTGAAAAAGCATTATCAAATACATATTTTAAGGTTTTAACTATTAACCAAGTCTTATAATTTGAATTGCAAAGTTTAATAATTTGCTTTTTTAAATATTCAAACTAAACTCAGCTTAACTTCTGTTGTTGTTGTTCCTTATCTCACTTGGTAGACAGCAACATCTGGAAGACAAGTCCAAGAGCCCGTGTGGTCTCATGGAAGGAGATAATTTTTTTTTCAAAAAATAATTTTCCCTCGAAGTTAATTGTTTAAATTAAAATAATTCCATTTATTTCATCACTAAATTAAAAAATATTCTTCAATTACATAGAATTTTTTAAATAACAGTATAAACAGTTTTCGTGCTCAAAATATTCTATGATAACTTATATCTATATTACAATGTAACTAAACTAAAATAATAGTTTAAATGAAACTGTATAATTTAATACTACACATTTATCTGAATGATATTTTGCTAATAACCTATCATCTTAATTTTAATAGTTTATTATGGTATAAAATTTTCTTATATTTACAAAATTTGAAAATATTTTCATTTTCTTATCTTGCCCTTGATGACTTATTTATTTTAAGCAATAACTGATTTAGTGTTTTGCTCTATATATTAACTGATAAATGAGAGTCATTTTTTTTTTGTTTTTCAAATCGGTAAATGACATATGGCCTAATGATATCGAAGTAATATACTGATTTATAACAATAAAACTTTATAAATTGAACCTAACTTTATAATTATTTTTTTGCCATATTGATATTAAAAAATGGATATAATAACAAATCAACTAAAACCCTTATTTAATTTGGAGAATATTACAGAAATACATTGTCCTAGCATATTACTTAAGATATTATTTATAAGTATCTATTTCAAAGCTTAATTTAAGTGTTCTTTTCATGTCTGACATATTAATAAATTTTAGCATAAAATTTGTTCGAGATTCATATGATTAACTTAACATTTTGCAATTTAAAGAATTTTGCTCGAACTTTGAGAGAGAGAGAAAACAGTAGTTTGCTTTTAAAAGCCATTAAATTGTAAATAATTTCGTAATCTTAATAAATTATTTTTCATGAAAATATAATAATTGATTACATATTTGTTCTTTAAAGCTTAATCTTGCATTTTTAGGATATTTTAAAGATTTTAGCAAATTTCAACACATTTTGTATTGTGTCGTATGATGTAATTTATTCCGGATTTCAAATAGAAATCTAGTTTAACGATTTGAGTGTCTCGAACAATTCATATGTCTTTCATTAACAAGTCTGCAACCTGGAATTTTCTTTTCTTTTTTTTTCCTTCTTTTTCTCCTGTTCTCATTCTTTCAGGATTTTTTTCTGTTCTTCATTTTTCTTCCTCCTTTTTGCTTTTTCTTCTTCTGATCTTTCTGTATTTTTTTAATTTGTTTTTTTTTCTGTTCTTCCACCAAATTCTCGAATTCCAAACTTTTAAATTTGTAACCTTTTGCTACAATAGTATCTCAATTTCAAAAAAATTTGGGCATGGTTGTGATGAAAGAATTCTTTTCTTCTTCAAGTCAGAAAAAATATCTTCGAAAAAAAAAATGTATAATAATTTGAACTAGTATGACATACTTTAAAACTTTATTAGTAATATGCTAAATCAAATGAGAGATTCAATCATTTGTTATGATCATTAAAGTTTATAATAACAAATAATCCAATTAAATAATAAAAAAAGTCTGTAAGATTTAAAAAAATTTTGGCAGCTCTAATTGTGGAATTTAATTGAACTCTAAATAACAGACAAAGTACATTTTTGAACACTTAACACGAAATAAATTATACACTGACGGAAAAAAAATCCCAACACCAAGAAAGACTTCTGCTAGATAAACTAAATTTGGTAGGTGTGTTTATACACCTGAAAGATGATATCAATTCAATTTTCGCGCTTTTCGCATAAGTGTAGCGCTAGTAGCGCCACTCGGAACATGCAAATCAAGTTTGCTTTAAATGCGTGCTGTAAAGTTCGTGAGAGTTATTGAGCTTTGAAATTTGACGAATTGAGTTGATGTTAGCCAAGAATGCCTTTAAGAAGACAAAGAAGCCATTATCAACAGCTCACAGATTTTGAACGAGGGCGTATAATAGGGCTATAAGAAGTTGCATATTCTTTCCGCGATATTGCAGAAAGATTTGGCCGGAATGTGTCCACTGTGCATGATTATTTCGAGCAGTGGTCAAGGGAGGGTACCGCCTCAAAAAGACCGGGTTCCAGGCGGCCACGTTGCACAACTGAGATGAAAGACCGCCGTATTCGGTGTACAGCTTTCGCGCATCGTACTGCCTCTGCGGCAGAAATTCGAGCTGCAGTTGGTACCACAGTGACACAGCGGACTGTTAGACACCAGTTACATCAATTACAGCTCCGAGCCAGGTGCCTTGTAGCATGCATTTCACTGACACCCAGCTATTGCCGTTTGCGATACCAGTGGTGTCAAAGCAGAGCTCATTGGAGGACGGAGTGGAGATCTGTTGTGTTTTCGAATGAAAGCAGGTTCTGACTTGGTGCCAGTGTTGGTCAGAAGGAGGCCAGGGGAACTCCTGCAAGCGGCCTAGACATACTGGATCTACACCTGGAGTCATTGTCTGGGGAGCAATTTCCTACGACAGCAGGAGCACTCTCGTGGTTATCCCAAACACACAGACTGCAAATTTGTTCGTCAGTCTGGTAATTCAACCTGCAGTTCTGCCCTTTATGAACAGCATTCAAGGGGGAGTTTTCCAACAGGTTAACGCTCATAACCGCTGTTGTTCATACAGCTGTTGTAACTCAACATACTCTACAGAGAGTCAACATTTTACTTTGGCCTACGAGATCACCAGATCTGTCTCCAATAGAGCACGTATGGGATATCATTGGACGAGAACTCCAGCATCATCCACAGCCGGCACTGGCCGTCTCAGTATTGACAAAACAAGTACAATAAGCGTTGAATTCCATACAACAAAATGACATTCGGCATTTATGACACAGTGCATAAACGTTTGAAGGCTTGCATTCAAAGTTATGGAGGTTACACCTGATATTAATGTAACAGCATTTTACATTTGAAATGCATTTTCTTGATCTTAAATTAACCTGTGATCTTTTAAATGTAATCAATTAAACATGTTAACTAAACAAATGCATTGTTCGAATTTCATTACTCTACAATAATTTTTTCTTGGCGTTTCTTTTTTTTTTCCGTCAGTGTATATTAAATAAAATTATTTATTATAATTAATCTACTAATGAGAAACTATTACGGTATTAAAAAAAATTGCTTTATTATTTAATCAAAGAATAAATTTATTAAAAAAGGAAATGCTAAAACTAAACGTATTGAGCATAAATTTTATTATTATAGCAAATACGCGTATGGTACCGTTTATAGTTTTGACAATTTCAAATGATAATTGTTTTGTTAGAAGTAATTGGATAGGTTTGCACCATGTTTGTTTACCAAAATGTTTTAGAAAAATAAAACATTTTGTATTCTTAAAAATTCACCACCAATTTTACTCTGGTTGATGGTTAAAATAACGTTAGGAAATTGGTTCGCATTAGAAAATTGAAATCCAAAGAAAAATTCACATTTATATGAAAAAAAATCTCCAGTACTAGTTAGGAAGACATTATTGCTGGGTTTCTTTCGTCTTAACTAAGTTCACTTAAAAGGTTATACTATGTTCCATTATAATTGAGCTGATCACTGGGATATTTATCTGAATTCTTTTCTGATTTTTTTTTTCAATTCCTTCTATTAGCTCACACTCTCCCTATATATATCTTGTTCAAATTTTCAATAGTTAATAAAATACATTTTATTCATCCACTCAAGTTCAAAAAATTTTTAAACTTTTAGTAGATTACACTTGATGTTATAGTTTTTTAGTTAGTTTTATAGTTATATAGTTGATATAGTTTTTTCAAATATTAATTAAGTAATTAAATTTAATTAATTAAATTTAGTTTTTTTTAGATTAAAGTTGTATATATCTACCAATAGATGGCGCTGGATAAACTTAAAAAAAAGGTAGGAAAATTATTTGTAAAGGACTTTTCTGCAATATAGTGAAAAAAAAGTAAGAATTGACTTTAATTTTTGTTATTTACCTTGTACTTTTTTTAAAAAGGGAACTCTGAAGAAAGTGAAGTTCTCTACAACGACAAAAAAAATTGTATGAGTGATTTGATTTACAAGTCAAAAATGTGAACTATTTCACAAATATGATTTGTTTCAGATCTATTGACAGGTTCTTACAAAACAAAAATTCCTTTCTTACAATAATCATTAATTGTTGATATTAACACTTTATGTATGCATAATTTTTTAATGTTAAACGTAGAAATTATTTTAGTAGACTGTACAAAATATAATTGATTTTGATAATCTTTCCTTTAAAATTCATTACATTACTTTTAGTTTTTCGTTTGGGATTATTTATAGATCCTCAAATCAATGTCAATAGTTTCTCTTATGAGGATATTTGATGAACTACACTAGTGTTCAAAATTATAAGAATTTTCAAATTTTTTTCGATTTTCTCGAAAAGTATTGAAAAGATAAAACTAATGTTTCCAAACAAATATACCGATCTGTAATGTTGATTTCATGCATTTATACACGAACAAGCATTTATTCGCGTGTAGGCAGTAAATGTAGAAGAACAGGCTTCGTAGGAGCGCCAAGATATTCTACTCTTTATTCGTTTACCCACCTCGCAAAATTGCGTAGTGCATATTTGCAACATTCAACTGCAAACGATGAAAGTAATGCAATGAGATGGTAGCAACGCTCATCATCATGTTCGACTCAAAGGAATTAAGGATATTGGATACGTTAAGGTTTTCCAAAACCACTAAAGAGTAATAAAGATCCATATTTGTCAAATGCAACGAGGGATAGCAGGAATGCTACAGATTCTATTGTGTTTCTAAAAGGCTAAATGATAAAGCTTTGTTTACATGAAGACAAACTGTTTGCATTCGATTCATTCCTGCGTAAAGGAAAATTTTCTTTAGCCATGGTGCAGAAAACATTGACTTTAAGTCAGATGTCAATGGAAGACTGTTCTACTCATTAGTAAGTACCAGTCCAACCGAATCATTGATTCTCTCCTTTGACCTCTAGTGAACTAGGGGCCTACTATATGTTCTCCGTCATCCAAAAAAGTGACACCATGCTGTTTTCATGATCTCCATGTATTTGTCAGAGATTGACTTGTTTGGAAGTGTATGGAATTTTTTAAGTTCACCTTTTCTTAGATGCTGTTGGTCCCGTTTCATTTTAAAAGTGGATAACGCCAGGATCCCCTGGTTGTCGTGGAAATTCGCTGAATGGATAAGGAAGTTATATCTACAGGCCAATAGAGCATGTCTGAGATGTTCAAGGAAGTGTGATCGCAACTAGCCTTTAATCACCAAGAACTATCCAAGGCATGAAAACAGTGCTGCTAGAGGATTAATCATAATAGGGGATAAAATCCACTTTAACAAATTTTGATTTGTTTCACATTCAAAGCTGTGTTTTAGACCTTGTGCAATAACACGATCCTGCTTGAGTACCATAATTGTTGCATTCTTATTTTTGTTATACATCAACTTATGTACACATTTAATATTATTATAATCTATTCAGTACTTGGTGAGATATTGGATTACAAGTGAAAATTTTCTTAATTCTGAACACTAGTAATAATAATAAAGGAAAGGAGATGTAATTTAATAGAATAAGTAACCTATTCCAACAATAATTTTAAAAACATTCTTCCTTTTAGAAAAAGATTGACATAGTTAACAAAATGGAGAGGTAATGGAAAAAGTCTGACGAACGGTTATTGGCTGTCTTTTTTTAACTTTTACATCTTTTGAATTTTTATTTGTTTGCTTAATGTAAACTTAGAATTTAAAAACCCTCACCAAGATTATAATAAAGCAATTAATATGAAATAAAATAATTAATATAAATAATAATATAAATAATAAATATAAAATAAATAAATGTATGAATAAAATAAAGTTAATTACAAATTAAAAAAAAATATTTTAATCATTTTATATAAATTTTGATTCTCTTTTTATAGTACAGAAACCTATATTATTTCAAAAATATTAATTTTAAAAACAATTTCGTGATTTTTTTTAAACATACATTGCAACATAGAGTTAATTGTATATTAAACTTACTGTCAAGAAAGTGTTTACCCAGCCTTGAAGTAATTCCATTTTGTTTCTTTTATCTTACATGTTTTGCTTAAAAAAAAAATTCGAAATTGTAACTTGCATTTTATATCAACTGTAATTTGCATAAAAAATGCTGGAGAATTTAAAATATAATTTTAGTATACAGTCAAGACCCAAACACAACATATAACTTTGTAACAGCCGCGGAATAAATGTATATATTATTATGCTGGAGTTTAAGAAACTCTCTGCCAACATTTTGTAAATTTGGAATGATTCCAAATTTTAGGATTTTGCAATAATTCAAAGATCAGTTTAGTCAAGATTTCTGTTTAATGGTTTAAATTTTTTATTACATTCTGTTTTATTTTTGCGAAAGAAATGTTTATATTTCAGAGTAAATAAGGATTGAATGATATTTAACTCTGAGAAAGTTAATTTAAAGATTGAAAAAAGGAACTAAAGTATACTGCCGTAAAACACCATTTAAAGAAAAAAATATGGAATTAAAAAAAAACCAAACTTTTTATCAAAGAAGAATATTTTATCAAATATTCACACTGCAATTAAAAAAAAGTGAAGATCATTTTATCTATTTTATTTTCATACATGGAATAAAATTGATAATTTAGCTTACTGAAAGCTTTTGTGAATATATAATGGCAAGTACTATAATATTTATGATTCATATCATAATATTAGTGAAAATGGGTAGATTGTTAAATTAAATATCAAAGCTTTTTGTCTGATAAATTCAAAGATGAATTCTTTCAAGAGCTTCAGGCTTTTTTTTCTAGAACTTCAAGCACTTTAGGCACAATCGAGCTTTCTGAGCCTAAAGGGCTGGGAGTTCTGAAAAAAAAAGCCTAAAGGTCATGAAAAAATTCATCTTTGAATTTAGCTGTGTTAAAAATAAATAAATAAAAATTCATTTTCCCACAATATTTTCTTATTTTTATTGTTCATTCTTCGACGCTGTATGTATGGCAAATAAAGTAGATAGTAGAAATTTGTTTCGAATTTTTAATACGCTTTTATTAGTTTCACCTGAATGTTTGTTTGTTTGTTTGTAATGTTTGTTTATTTGTTTGTAATGTTTGTTTATTTGT
>BPLQ01012025.1:755307-766690 GCA_021605075.1 Caerostris darwini
CCCCCCCCCCCTTCCATGAGACCACACGAGTTCTTGGACTACTAAGTGGAATAATAAACAACAACATGTTTTTGATAAAAAAAAAATAATAATTTTACACACACAATAAAAGCTTTAGCTACGAAAACATTAAAATATTATATTTCATTATATTTATTTTGGTTAAAATTTTTAAAAAGGAAAAGAAGTGGAAGAAAAATTGTAAAAGAAGCGGGGAAAAATCAATTTTAAATTATTTATATTTTAGTTTTTTTTAAATTATACAATTTTAATATTTTTCTACTTAGAAATTATATTTACAATGAGATCTTTAAATGGCATCTAACAGTTTTAAAGGGGAAAGAGACATTTCACCTGTAATTTTTTCAATTTAAAACAATTAGATTTAGTTATTTTATGTATTACTGTCATAATAATGCATGAACTTTTAGTTTTTTGTGATGTATACGTCAGAAATTTAAAAAAAGAATAATATAAATTCTATATAATTGAAAACTAAAATATCATTTAAAATTACATAGTTGTGATTAGAAAAAATTTTACATATCAATTTTTATATATTTACATAAACTTATACATCTGCAACTAAATTTCCGAGTCCCGATGGTTCCATGGATGTTTGTAGTGGTTCGGAATCCCCTTTAAGCCATAGGTCCCGGTCTAATAGGACTGTTGGGTGTAGGGCTGACAACCCTACCTCGTAAAAAGTCAGCGTCACGTAGCCAAGTCAGACTTCTACCTACAGGTATTCCATCACAACAGAAGCTGCCCCTCTCTTTCTTTCCTTCCATGAGACATGGGATAACAACTATCTATCAAATTTGTACTATCTACCTAATGTGATAAGGAAAAATAAATAGGTTTTACTTTTAAACTAGAGTAACTTTATTACTAAACAATTTAACATGACACTTTTTTGCAAAGAGAAGCTAATTTCTAAATTAAAAATTGAAAATATACATTATAAAATAGGGTGATGCATAATAATGAAATGAAATCTACTCTAAAGTTTATAATTGATTTTAAAAGTAAGGGCAAAATGAAATGAATTGTTTAAAAGATTATATTTTTAGGGAAAACTGTATAATTTATTTTTCAAATTAATTTACCGACATGAAAATGATCATGTGGAACTGAAATATTATTTAATTTTACAATAAATTTGCTAATTAAATAAATACAACAAGCAAGTAAATTTTACAAAATATAATAAAATAAATATTTAAAAAAAACCCTAGAATGTAATCGGATGTGCTGATATACAGGTTATCCATAAAATTTAGAATTTAAAGTAAGAACAAAATGAATAACAGTAATCTTAGAACATAAAAAAAACTATAGAATTCCAAACAAGTTTCTTTTCTGGAAAAATCTCATTTTCACTTTGAAGTAAAACTTTCACTTTTATTTTTTAACAACTTTAACTTTCACTTTTCACTTTCAGCAGACGATCTTTTAAGATAACTTTGCATTAATTTTTAATCTGAATTTATTTTTTTACTAAATTATTCAATAATTACTCAATTAATTGGTAAATAAATATTATAGATAAAAAAAACTTGTAAAAGAAATTAATAAAAATTCGTGAAAAATTTTTTTAAAAAAATTAAAAAATTAACAGATTTTTAGTGAAACTGTTCAAAATTGGAAGTGATCAAGGACACGAAAAATTCCAGTTCCAAAAACAATACATATATACTTTATAGTTAAAAAATAATTATATATATATTTTTTTTTTATTTGTTAGAATTAAAATTCTTTTGTTGAATTTATCACAAAATGTTAAAATGAAAACTAAATGTTAATATGGATGTTAAACGAAAAATAAAAACTTTTACAATTCAAAAGATTTCTTATTTATTTTGATTAATGCTTTCATGGGCACAATTGTAAAAACAAAACTCGTAACCACAAATATAATGTAATAATAATCCACATCATAATCCACAAAAAAAAAAAAAAAATTTAGTTAAAAAAGATGTAGAACAGAAGTTTATGCAACTTTTCCTAGCCAAATTTGGCGAGCAACTGCGATTAATAACTTGCAACCCTTCTACTAGTGTGGCTACCGAGCTGCAGATTGCGTCTGCTAGTAAAAGCATTTCGTTTCAGATGTTCTGCGTGTGTTCTGATATGACAAGCCCTTTAAATAAACCGAATGACGACTCGTAGAAACTTGGATACTTCTCTTTTTGAACAGAGTTAACAAACTCTGAAAAAATTATCTTCATTTCGCATTGCATGTTGACGCTGGTTCTGGATTTTTACTCGTAGCTTGCAGTAAACGAACCGAAAATGGGTGAGTACTTGTATGTTTTGCTTTAAAGGAAAGTTACGTCTACCGGTAAAAAGCTGTTCCCCGTTAGGCTTAGCGTTTCTTATTCTGCCTCTAATATGACTATTAAAATTTGTATTTGCGGAGTTTTTATGTATATATGACATTGATCCGTGTGTTTCGGTTTCACTTTGTTTAGAAGTAATTGCTTGTCTTGCGTTAATAGTTTTGTTAAATTTCCCTTTGCAGTATTGCCATTCCAAAGGAACGTAATTTCTGCATAAGTAACCTTCGTTCGTGTTTTAAATGGAATTTTAATTAAGCTAAAGGTCATATTAATTTATCTCTCATATAATTTGGTTCATATTTAGAATTGTTCTTGCAGAATTTTTTTATTATCCGCCCCCATAATTTCAATTTATTAAATTTTACCGAAAACTTATGTAACTGTTTCGCATTATTTACTTCTATTTATTTTTCTATCGTTTAGAATTTTTTGGAAGTTCTAAATTTTTTTTAATATGTTTATTTAACTAACAATTATATTGCAAAATTAAATAATTTTTCAAGCTTTAAATTGTAATTTATAAAAAACGATGAATTTAATTATAAAATGAACTATCATTTGTACTTTTATTTCAGGCTATTAATTAGAAAATTTTATTAGAATGTATTCATAATTTTAAAAAAAAAAGCTGTTCATACACTGCTGAATTTTATGTGAATTTAATTTTACAAGTATTGTTAAGATACTATATTCTTCTTTTCCTGGTAAATGCTTAGCCTCTAAAATAAAAATATTTTCTTATTGATTTATTTGAAAAAAAAATTAAATTTTATTACTTTCAAAATTATTCTTTATAAAATTTTTAAGTGATAAAATATAATTTTCATTGTTTTGCTGTTGCATATATTTTAAAACTAAATTAGTGAATTCAATTCTGTTCAAAAAATCATTTATTGCATTCTCCTTCATTCTAAAAAACTTGGAATTTCATCTAATCTATTTCTATGTAAATAATTTAATATAACCTCTAATTTATAAGAATTTTTTAATAAAAAAAGACTGTTTACAAAAGTTAATTTCTTTAAATTTTGTACTTCAGCTTTACAATTATTTATTACATAATTACATTTAAATTATATATTAAATCAATATAAACTATTCAAACTACTTTATTTAAATTTTTTTTCATTAAATCTTGAAACTTATTTCAAAAAAAATTTTTTAAAGTTGATTGAATAATTTATCAAAATAATTCATTAAGTTTGATTTTGAAGGAAACTTTGAACTATGCTAGGCACTTTATTTGTAAAATAAAAACCTAAAAAGGAAAATAGGTGTAAAAACTATATTAATATTTCTTACAATAGTAATGAGCCTTTTTGGTTAGTATAGCTACAACAGCATACAATTTTCAAATTATGAAAATATAATATTAGATTTTATAACATTTGTAAGATATATATTTAATCATTTTATTGCTAATAATTCTGTTCTAAATTTATCTTTATTAATGCATTAAAATTGATGGATGCTGGCAGATGAATATAAAAAAATGATTAAAAAGTCATAAATTTTTTATTCAAAATATATATGTTTTAAAAATGACTTTTTCACTCTTTATTTATAGAGATAAAAAAAATGTTATCTGAAGCAAAAGAATTAAGAAATTATTTTTATAACGTATTATTTAAATGAAAGATTATATGTTACTTAAATCAACAAATTAAAATGTTATTAGACAAACAGGATACTTAAACTGGTTCCATTATATTTATTTTTCAGTAAATTTTTTAAGCTTTTATTATATTGCATAATTTAAAAAAAACCCATTAAAAACAATTTAAAGTATGAAAAAAATGCATTTTGATAACATTTTAATTAGCTGATTTAAGTAATGTATAATCATTTCAATAAAATATTACGTTATAAAAATAATTATTTAATAATTCTTTTGCTTCTGATAGATTTTTGTTAACGAAACTAAAAATTTTGAAAAAGTGTAGGTTGAAAGATGTTGGATTTGAATGAAGATGTTAGATGTGATGAAGAACATTTTCTTTTACTTCTTGTACATATAATACATAAATTTTACCATAAAATAGATAACCTGTTCATTGCCATGCTCTATATATCAGAGGATTATTAAATAAGATGGTTTTGATATACCTTCCTTATTTTGAGAACACAGGTTTTTTTTTTTTTATTTATATAACATATTATTAAACTTGCAATTGCTGCAGTTGTGTTTAAATGTAATTTTAATAGTCATGTTTCAATGACAGCCTAAAAGAAATTATGGTAAAAATAAATTTTCCATGATGACAATTTCATAATAGTAATTTTATTTCATTTAATTGTATGCCTATAAATTTAAGCCTGAAGTGGTTTTTTTTTTTAAATTTATTATTATTATTATTTTACTTTGATGAAATTTAAAAATGACTAAAAACAAATTTTCACTTTATGAAACATTACATTCAAAGAAACAAAATATAAAAATTTAAGTAAATTTTAATAGATATGAATTTAGTGAATTTTGATTAACAAACTCACAGCTTAAAATTTATTGAAAATATGTAATATAACAAAATTGAATGAAACAAACACAGCAATTAATAAAGAAATAGTGGTTTATCTTATATCTATATTTATTAACTAAAAATTAATTTTTCTCCTATTTAGATATTTTTCTTTTAAAGTTTTAAATAATATCCATTTACTATAAATATCAATGTAAAAACATAAATATAAACAATCTGGGAAAACTTTTAAATTTGCTTAGCAGACAAAATTATTTTTAAATGTGGAGAATGAGGAAGTCATTAGACAACTCTTGTCAAGTATAACATTATTTTTACAAGAATTTAAATATAATTAACATTTAATTATTTTCAGTCTCTATTGATAAAAAAATTACATATAGTTATTCACACATGATTGAATTTGACTATTGTTAGGCAGAGTAGGTTTGAAATTTTATTCCTATGAGCTCATGAAAAATAAATTAACAGGAAAGAGTTTTAATAATTTAAGGTAATTGAATTGGATTTTTAATTGCAAATTGTTATATAAGAAATATTAAGATTCTTAAGTTTTGAAGTAACTGTTTTATAATATTGTAAATAAAATTAAATAAATTATTAATATTCATTTCATCTATTTATATGTTGTAGAAGAAAAAAGGTTGAATTTCTCATGGTGAAATATCTTAAATTGTGAAAAAAATTAAATTATTTTCTAAGAGGAAAATATATTTTATTGAAAAAAATGTTAATTTCTGTTGAAATATTTACAAAAAAGTTTTCATGGTGTTAGCGACTAAACAACAACAATAATGAAGAACTATTGACAAAAGTAAAAATTTACATCTATTGCCTTAATCAAAATGGTAAAGTTTTTGTTTAATAATAAATTGTAAATTAAGATAAAATCGTTTTAATGTACAAAAATTGCAACTGAACTGATGTAGATAACACTAATGCAGACCTATAAAAAGCTAAATCCGAAAAAAAAAAAAAATGATAAATAAGCTTTAAATAAATTTTTATTGCAGATAATATATATATAAAGTTTTAATTATTCGTGAGTATAAAATTAGAATGATTCGATAATATAATTCAAAATGATAACGTTTTTATCACATGTAATGATTTAATATTCATCTAAAGAAAATTAAATTTATTTGCCCAAAAATGTGAAATTTGTTACATTGAACTAAGTACTTAAATATTTACCTCCTCACAATTTAAATTATTTTACATATTTTTTTCTAAAAACAAAATTTTATTAAATTTTTGTTTGTTGATAAAATTATCGCTTGTCTCTTTTTTGTTTATTAGACTTGTTGCCAGATCCCCCAAGTCAATAACTGTGTATCAGAAGATTTTATATTCCACTTGTGTTTATAGCATCTGATAAAAATCGTAGTTTAGAAGGTTTGTTGCTATGAGCTATGTTATTAAAATCATGACCGAAATGTATATCAAAAAATAGCTTTCATGCATTCATCAGTTGCCACCCTTCCGAAACCAACTTTTGCCTCCCCTCCTTTTATTATCTTGTGGCTGAATCGGAGAGGGGCTTTTTTTTAGCGTCAGGAAAAAGGAAGAGCCGTGCGATAGAGGCACGCTTGTGGGTGTGGGACTAGTTTTTTTTTCGGATGGAAGTTACGTTCGTTTCCTGCTAGACGAACTATTTTGGGGCATTCAACCACAGTCCCTCTTTTTCACTCTATCTGATATATCTTCTATCGGCTTGCAGAGTACTTTTCGTTTTAGAATAAAGAAATTCGTTTGTCAGAAGCATAGACATATATTCCTACACAAATGTATATCTCGATAAACAAAGTATTAGAAGAATCATATTTGCTTTTGGTTACTAAAGAAGATTGAAATATATTCTAAACCCTTAATGTCACTCATCCATTTCTTTATTTTTACGAATTTCACTGATATAATTCTCTATCCATTAATAAAAATTATTACAAAATGAGGTTTTTTATATAATTACTTTCTTTTAATAATAAAACTCCACGAAATATTTTACGAATATAGTAATTTTTTGGTTGAAAATTAAATTAAAAAACGAGAAGAAAAAAAGGGGGCATCATAGAAGTTTTCTTACGCTTAAGAGAAAATCTCTACATATTAGTAAACATTGTAGTATTTCAGTCAATGAGTACCTAATAGGATATCTTGCACCATTCACAACAACTTTTAAATGTCTGTTTTTAGTTTAATTTTATCTCTAAAGTTTTCGTACACTGACTTCCAATTCTAATGAGTTTAAATCAGGTGGCTGAAGTGGTGTTTTTAGAATGTGCGCAATTATAGATACATCAAGCGGTATTTAGTGTTGCTGTTTAGGTATCAGTAGTCCAATTGGGATAAACAAAATGTTCAGTTTGCTTTCATCTACAAACAAGACATGATTCCAATGCGTTTCGAGCTTTACATTTTGGTTTCACGAAATAAGCTTTTCTTTTATTTCCAATCCAATTTTCTTGGGCTCTTTTTCCTTGCAGCCTTTTAAAGATAAATTTACTAATTATTCAGCGATATTCCGAACTGATTAACTACTAGTGTGTCGAAAAATAATCAATTTTCGATTGTTGTTTCTGTAACGAATGTGAACCATGTTTAAAGATTAGATAGTGTATAATAAAGAAAGCGAGCAAAAGCTGCAGCCAAATGATTTTTTAACTATTACTAAATGTAAGATGGGGGGAAAAAAAGTCGCACCCTAATTTTATTTACAAATTTATCCTAAAATATTTCGTTGCACAACCACTTTTGTAACTTTTTTCTCTGCTTCCTTAAATTTTCATTTCGATAAAAATAAAAAAAAATTAGACAATATTTTTTTAAAAAAATTATTCGATTTCATTTATTATCGCATGGATATAACAAATAATATTGGATTTTATATTCGAATTCAATTTCGAATTCAATTCAATTCAATTTTCAATCTTTCTACAAACCTTTAAAGAGTACAAACACTTTTGGGGTGCCACTGTATGAAGAAATTATGGTCTTCACAAGTCTGTTGCGGCCTGATGGCCAATTGGCTAGTGCTCTGGCTGTTGGTACCACAGGCTTCAGATTGGAATCCTAGCGGAGGCATGGATGTTTGTTGGTGGTTCGGAATCCACGTTAAACAGTAGGTCTCGGACTTATTAGCCTAAAGTGTGCACAAAATGACCGTAGAACGATAAACCAAAACCAAATTCCAACTTTGTTGCATTTTCAGAATTCCGGTTTTTAATTCAATAAATATGTATTATCACTCAAAATAAAACTATTCCGTGTAAATAATGTTGTAACAGACGCCTTTCTTCAGCCTGCAGCATGTTATTAAAAACTGTACTTCATCAGTTGAATTTGCATTTTGCTTTTTTCTGGTTGTAAAACTGGTTGTAACTTTTTAAACTCTTTGTTATATTTCGCGTGACCAGGCAGTTAACATTCCCAAAGAGTTGTGAGGTTTTGTATGTTTATCGTACGTGAAAACCCGAAGTGTTGTGCAATTATTCCATTCATACGATGCACGTTGAGGTTTTTCAAACAAAAGGCCTCTCGTGTTCTTCTGCAATTGCAGTTTACGAGATGGGGAATTAGTCATGTTTTGTGTCTGAATGGAGGTTTCGCTGTCCTCAGGGTAATTGGACCTAATGTCTCTTGTCTTCGTTGGGCAATCGCAAACCCATTCTTAATTTTGATGGACGGTTGATAATTCCACTTGGCGGCGGGCCAAACGAAATGAGCCTCAAGGTCACAAGCCTTTGAGGTAATAGGAGCGCCCTTTCTGCTAATGTTTCCAATGGGAGATTCATTTTGATGCCCATGACAAATAATTCTGTAACGCTTAGTTATTTTAGAAATTATATACTTAAAAAGAGGTTTTTTTTTCTTTTTTCTTTTTTGTTAAAAGAAATTCGTCGTTTTCCTTTTGTTTTTGGGTCGAAAATTTTTTAAGAAAAGCATTTTCAGTAATCTGAACTTAAAATTTATTGGAACTAATAATATCATAATCAGATGTCTTATCGATTCAATACTTATAGGGTAATCACAAAACAGATTGGATTTAAAACTTGTTACATCAATAGAATAAGAGTAGAAAAATATGCTATCACTTTTGCACAAGTTATCTGAAAACTTAATTACTTTTTCCGGATTGAATTATGTGCACTGAGTCGTAGAGATGATTTTGTAACTCTAGAATGAATGTGTCAAAATAAAGTATTCTTTTAACGATTTCTATTCTAATTGTAGACATAACAATGATTCAATATGACTAATTAAACTTAACAAAACCATTAAGAGTAATCCTTATGGCTACTTTCATATTAACTGTCATCTATAATTGTTGGCAAAATCAAATTAATTAAAATATATATGAAATTCATACAACCGTATAGTGATTCAATCACATTTCAGTAGCTGTTGAATATTTTAAATTGTTTTTTTTTTAAACTATTATTGGAAACCACTTTTCATATATTTTTTTATTTATTAGTAATTTTTTAATAAGTCATATTTTCCAATTTTTTCTTGTGTTACAACTTGACTTGGCTTGACGTCATTTTGTAACGAGTATTTCCAACGATTGAAAATTAATATCAGTATCGAAAAATATTGTGAAACCCCTGAAATATAATTGCCCATAAAAGGCAGAAATATGTCAACAAGCCTAAATTACACAACTTGTCCAAACACGTAAAAATTCATAACTCATTCGATGGCAACCCAAATCCAAATCATGCAATTGCAGACGATTATGAAAGAAGCCTCAAATGCAGAACTAAGAAGGAAGGACACGTTTAAGCAGGTGCATTTCAAAAGATATCTGTCATGATTAAGGTAAAACCCTAATTATGTTGTTATCCTGAATGTTTATTTTGCAGGTGTATTTCTCCCTTGAAAATGTATAATACATCTATAATTTATAATACAGTCAGCCAGGGGAATAACAATGCTTATAATGATGCTTAATAATAATATAATAAGTAATACATAATTATGCACTCTTAGAAACAGACGGCAAAATTGAAATAGGAAACAATGCATTGCAGAGTACAATAATTGATATGAGTTGTAGAAAATGATTCTTGAAAAAAAATATTTTGGATTTCATGAATGTGCTTATTTTATTGAATTAGTAAAGTTTTTGAACACCTAAGCTTTAATTCCATTGAATAAACTAACACACACAAAAAAAATAATTATTAAAGCAAAAAGTTAACAAAGTGTTGAAAGTTAATATATTTCTTTAGGATATGTTGAAAAAAAATCATTGTTGCAACAAGTTAACAAATTGAAAAGTTAAATGCCATTTTTCTTGATAAAAGTTTGTTGGGGAAAAAAAATTTTTGCAGAAGCAACATGAATGCTGCTTATGATGAATAACTTTTCTGCTGTTTGTTATTATTATTTTTTTTTCCTCGTGAAGATCTTTTATGGTAATGTTGATTCAGTCTCCGAGGTGGAGAAAGCTGGTGTTGAAGTGTTTCTTTCCGGAAACAAATAAAAAAAACATTTTCGTCTCGGCTGGCAACAGAAACACTGGAACAATAAAGAAGCATTTTTTAACACCTTCTCCTTTGAAGACTGTTTCAAGGTCTACTGGAGATTTGGAATGCTTTTAACATTCTATCTACTTTTTTTAATCGACGATCTTCCATGCATTTCCCTTATTGTGAGGGAGTCCTTTTAAATACATTGTATCAAAAGAAATAATCCTTTTTTTTTTTTTTTTTTTTTTTCATTTTAACGTAGTTTCTTCTAAATGTATAATTTTAATAAATAAATATTTATTAGTTGTACAATTTAATTGTAAAAAATTAAAGGATTTTCGTAATAATGCAAAACGTAGATATCTGTGCATCCACTTTAAACTGTAGGTCCCGGTCTAATATGACTGCAAAGCGTTGGGCATAGGGCTGACAACCCTACCCCGTAAAAAAAAGAAGACATCTCACGAAATCTGCCAGCAGGCCTTGGCCCACAATGGGGCTGTTGCGCCAATTATGATGAGATATCTGTACATTCAGAGTAAAATTCACAGAATATGAATTGTTTCTTTTAACTTTATAAAGCATTTAACAGACAGCAGAAAATAATTATAAAAATAAAACACAAGTCCTAATAAATAGAACACATTAAAAAATTTTTTTTGTTCGTTTTGGGTTGGTTTTGAAACTGGGTAAAACAGCTACAATAATGAACTAAAATAGACTCCAAAAATATTTTTAGCCAAGTTAGAGGAAATTTTAAAATGATAAAAAAAAATTTAATAGCCATTTGTGCCAAAAGGGACAACCTATGTGTGTTAAATATATGTATAATGGGTTCTATTTAGAATACATTGGTTTAAAATTTGAAGCTTCCCAATATTTTAAAATTCTTTTTGATATCATTAAAACTAATTCTTGTCTTTTGTGGATCATTATATCCTTTATTTTCTTTATTTCTATGGGAATTTTTTTGCTAATTACATCCTTTTTTTTCTTTGTTTCTTTCTTTCTTCCCGGCTTAAAAATATAACTGCAGTTCATTACGAAGTATAAAGCACAAAATTACTTTTTTTTTTTTTTTTTTTTTTTG
>BPLQ01012025.1:766790-782817 GCA_021605075.1 Caerostris darwini
AAAAAAAAAAAAAAAAAAAATCTTCTAGAAATTTATAGCATTTACTTCGTAAAGATGACTAATTAATTTGAAAAACTTCATCAAACAATTCTCTTCGTCGAACAATTTTTCTTCCTGCCATTTTCATGTATGCATGTCATTGTTTAGGGTAATAGAAGGCAATCCAAGTTCATCTGTGAACAATATATAGGTATGTGAGGGAAAAAAATGGCCATAATATGGCATCTGTTATTTTATAAAATTTGCAAAATTCTTCTCATAAATTATATGTGCACGATTGTATGGATATTCTGTTGTGCTAAGAAAATTACGAAACCCCTTTCATCTTATATGGCTTCGGTTTGACTTTTTTGGAATTTTTTTTTTTCATTTCAAAAAAAAAATTTAAAAGTTAAGTTATAAAAAGTAATAATAAGTTTTAAAAAAAGGGCTAATAAACTTCTGTTGCGTTTTGTAAATTGGTAATCCTAATTGTAAAGAATTGCAAACATTTTTTGAAAGTGGTAATCCTATTATAGATTTTTCTATTTAAAAAAAGAATTGCAACAAGATCATCACATTAAACCAATGCTGCACGTCTAACACAAAACATCAGACGGTGTTTCTTTTTTCTTTTTGTTTAACCGCAAACTTTTTATGATCACTATAAAAGCGGCCCAATAGAATTTCAAAACTATTCGAACAATAGATCTATAAGCAATTCGTCAGTTTTTCCAAGAATACCGCTGAACAAATACAAGGAAATAGTATTTATTACACATCGGTGCTCGATAAAACATTAATTGTAAATTTTTTTGGTAAATAACTCTGATTCTAAGAATTGTAAGGCGACTGAAGGAATCTATGTTCGTTTTAAATCATTATTTTCACCAACAAAGCAAATGATCTGATTAAATTTACAGATATATATGTTTATTGAATAAATACGACGGTACTTACGTATTAACGGTACCTTGGCGACAGACTTGGCGGTTTTTAAGTGTCGCCAATCTTTATTATTTGGAATAAAAATATTTTGAAAGCGTTTTGATTTTTAAGGAAGTGTTTCATATATATTTTATTATTTGGAACAAAAATTTTAAGTGTAGATTGGCGCCAAATCTGTAACTGCGGTTAGTGCGTGTGCTCTTTATTAGCGCAACTGTCGCCAAGGTACCGTTAATACGCAAGTACCAATACGATTAGTAATTACCATAGAGAACTTTAATTTTAAAAAAAATAATAATTTTTGTAAACAAGAGCTGAAAATCGATTCAATTCAGTTTAAACTTTTCCATAAACTTTGTGATAAATGCCAATATAATTTATAGATAAGCCAGTAACTATATTAGTTTGTTCCTTTAAGTTGTTTATAGCTAGAAAGTAGTTATTATTATTATTTTTGGAAAACCCTTTTGTTTTATTTGTAATTCCGCATGAAATGGAATCAAAAGAAACCCCTAAAGTCCAGTATGAAATGTGATGTGTACTCTATTTTGTTCTTTATTGTCAATCCATCAATAAAATAAAAACTGAAAAAGATAGCATAACTTCCTTTTTGCTTTTCGTAACAAAGTAAATTCCTAATCAATTTAAAGAAATTGGAATGGAATTACATTGATCTCTATCAACGAAAAAATGGTTTTGGTTGTTGGCGTTTCGATTGTCGTATCCTATTACAAATGAGAATTCTGTGTCATATTCTATTACAAATTTCCATCTTATCATATCTATTTTGTTTTTTAACTTATTAAATCCATGAGTATCGGACATTATTAACATTTTAAATCACTTAACCAACCTTGCTTGTTATCAAAATGATTTGTTGAAAGATTTGCTACGTTTTATCAGAGATTAAAGCTTTTTGCTAGTAAAATAACGCATATCCCTTCTCTTTGTTTAATTTTACAAGTGATAATTTTTTTTTTTTTTTTAGTTTAACTAAATAGATATGCCTATTTTTAGTTTTGGTAAAATTGAAACTTAAACAAGGACATTGTCAATCGGAAAATTCATGTTGTTCAAGTTATGTTGTTATCATGTTATAAAATATTGAAAGCATCGTGTTATAATGAAAGCAGTGACAATTCGTGCACATTATTTATTTACAATGTAAAAAGTTTTTTTTATAAGAGATTTGCCAATACCGACAACTCCAGTATTACTCGTTTATTCGCTCTAATACTATTCCAGAATTTAATTAAATCCTAACTACAACGTTCTAACACGTTGGGGAAAATTCCCTTGTAACACAAGTTTTGGAAAAATGCCTATACAACAAATCGAATATAATATCAATATTAACATACTTGCCTAGATTAAATATTTCCTATTAATTTTTGTGTTTAATTTATAAATGAAAAAAGGAGAAAATGCTTCAAAATACTTAGCATTTTGTAATACAGTATCTTTTGGTGAAAAGATTATTGAAAAGTTCAAAGAAGTTTAAAATGCAAAGAGCGCCGAGGCCTCGCCCTAAATGAACGTCTTACCTGTTTTTCGTGCGCATGCGCTTAAGTAGTATAGGATAGAGAGCGTCGTAGGAGGAGGGAAGAGATGTGTCTAGCGGTAATCCGGCTGCGTCCGGTCTAGACGGGAATTTTTGAGAACTGTGAATCGATTGAACGCGTCTGGATTCGCGACCTTGGCCCGGATTAGGAATTTATAGATGGAAATATTGGAGTGATCGCTGTTAAAAATATCGAAATATAAAATAACTCCATTTACAAACTTGAGTTTTTTTAAAGAATTATTTTTTTTTCATATGTATCTCGAAACCTAATATTTCATTATTTACCATGATGATATTTGTTATTCGTTCGCATCCCCAAAACACTACATTTAAACTACAAAGTGATAAAAAAAAAAAAAAAGAACCACTTGTCACAATGAGTTCAAATTTGAACTGAAGATACTTGAAGGGGGAAATGGTATGGCATAAAAAAAAAGTGCCACCAATTTTTCCCATCCCATTTGGTGTGACCTTGTCGTGGTGGATGGGCTTTCCACTAACAGTGTCACAACTGTTGAATGACTTAGAAGTCATTTTTTTCCGTCAAAAAACCGAAACAATCAAACACATTGAACACTGCAGTTGGTTTAATGTGCAACTCATGCCAAACACGTTGTAATTTCGATTCAAAATATCACTGGCAGCCAAATTCACTTTCTTTATGCCACTTACAGCGCCATCTATTAATACACTTTGGAACTTTTCTTGATGCCGTACCGTTTTCCGTTTCTTCAATTCAAATTTGAACTCATTGTGACGAGTGGCACTTTTTTTTTTTTACAGCATTTTGAAAGTGAGAGTTTAATTATAATCGCCCCGTATTTCAAAAAGTTTCAATTTTAATGAAAAGGAATTTATAATCATTTAAAATGTCAAACTTCTCAACGTTATGACTTTCCAATCAAAAAATTGTTGTCGCCTCTTGAATTTATTTTTACTATTAAAATAAATATATATATATTTTTTAATTTTGTATTACTGATGGGTAGATTTTATTCATTATCGGTGAATTCTGAATATTAAGTAACAAAAATCAGATTAACAAAAATTATTACATTTTGTCACTTTCAAATGCATGTATTAGTACAACTAAAAACAAATATTTAATCTTTCCGTACAAAAATAATCAACTATTTAAAAGTCATTGATCGTTAATTCAATGGACGGGATCTGTTTTTAATTTTTTTCCTTCTTAGCATGAAAAAATGTGCACAATAATACAACGTAGTTAAAAGATTCAATTTTAAAAACTTCTTGAAATAAAATAACATTACATTGGAATAAAAATAAATGTCTAAAGCAAGTGTTATCGATCATCCTTTTTTTTTAATTTTTTTTTATGCTTATACAATTGATATAAACAATTTACCGATCGCTTCTTTCTTTGCCCCATCTGTGGTCGCTTGCGGCAATGGGGAGAGAAAAAAAAGGGCTTGCTCGGTAGCGTGTGACCGCAACCGTACCGGCACCGAAACAATGGCGAGTGGCTATCGAGACGTCATTGTCTTCCTTATTTATTTCCATTCGTGCCCGCCCGACTGTGGCTTTCTCTTCTAGAACAAAACGCCTCGCTGTTCCTAAGGAAGAAGATGGGCCTCGTTTTGGAGGGTCACTCAACTTGACCTGATTCGCAGAGAACTTTTTTGGGATTGAATATTACACATGGAAGATAGTTCTGCAGATTTGTGGGTGGAAAAAAAGATTATTGTAATTTTTTTATTGATGTTATATAATCATTGGATAACTCGTGGGTAATTTTTTTGTTTTTGTAGTAGCAGACAAGCGTCTTATAGATACTTTTGAGAATGAATAAGATTAAAAATAATTGATAAGTGCGTTGAATATTACATGTGGAAGATAGTTCTGCGGATTTGTGGGTAGAAAAAAGAATAGTTATGCAATTTTTTATTGATGTTATATAATCTTTGGATAACTAGTGTATATCTTTTTGTGTGTTTTTGTAGTAGTAGAAAAGCCTTTTATAGGAGAATGAATAAAGTTAAAAATGTAGCTTTTTTTATAACTTTTTTTAAGGTGTTAAGTAGGTGATCTTTCTTAATACGAATTACTGCATCATCATTGCCAAGGACACTTGGAGGACATTGATTGATGAATTGATTGTGATTACTTGATGATTGATTGACATATTTTTCTTGTTATCTTAGACTATGAAATTCACGTAAACGTATAGTTTTCTTTTATACAGAAAATGACGTTCAAGTTGCGGTATTTTTTGCTTTAATCATCGTCCAATTTAAGGTGATTATTTACACTTAAAGATTATACCGTTAGAATAGAAATTTAATTCAAATCCTGGCGGTGGTTTTGATGTGTATTAATGGTTCGGATTCTACGTTAAACTGTAGTTCTCGGTCTAATTAGCCCAAAGTATGCACAAAATGACAGTAGAGCGACAAACAAAACCGAAATCAATATCATCCAATGTTAAATGAATGTAATTCTGTTGTAATAGATTTACAGGATTTCTAAAAGTTTCTGTAAGAGTTCAAAGAAGTGCTTCCACCTGATACATAAAGAAATGTTTATAAAATAAATTCGATCGCATACAAATACCTGGCGTGATACTGTTATTTATTTCAATCCCTTTTTTGCATTTATACTTTTTAGCATAAAAATATTTGACTTATCGGGCAAAACTGGACAATTACATTACTGCTGGACAAAGCTGTTTCAAAATATAGCCTTGCATAATTTCCAATATTCTTACCTGCAACAAGCTTAAAATATATTTTTATTTTACTTCTGAGTTTTAAGACATTTTCTCTATTTATAATCTATAGTTGCCATGGCTTTTGTATTGTTAAAAAAAGTTATTTTGCAGTTTCTGCCAATGTACTTATTTCGTCCTAGCACCTGGTCCATATATGCTGCCATTCACTTGTTAGAAATTTTTCTTTTTCTGCGTTGCTTGAGAATGGATATAAATATCAAAGAAGTTTGTTGTTACTTATCCCACTTGGTAGATATCTAATCTAGACCAAGCCCACGAACCCGTATGGACTCATGGTTGAAGGGGAAGGAAGCAGCTTCTGTTGTGAAGGAGCACCCGTAGGTAGACCTTTGCTCCGTAATGATCATACAGTCATATGAGACCGGTACCTACGGTTTAATGTGGATTCCGAACCACTAAAAACATCCATGGCACCGCCTGAACTCGGACCCGAAACCTGTGGTATCGAGCGTCAGAGCGCTAGCCACTCGACCATTCAGGCCTCTCAAAGAAGTTTTGTCTTCGCATTTCCCAAGTTTAAGTTTGTAAGTTTTCTGGAAATTGGATTTCCTAAGTTCTAGATTGTTCTTCTTATGAGGCCTATTGTCCTAATACGAGGCCTTGTTAGTGGCAACTTGCTTCCCGAGGGCCTATATCCTTTGTCGCGGGGCCCATTTTAATCCTAATGAGGATCCCGCCCAGCACTGTCTATTCAACGTGATGGACCACAATCGTGAAAGCCATCCGCCAAGGAGTGTCCCATTATCAGCTCTGATAATGAGTGGAGTGTTTGCGGATCGCCACTCCTTGTCTCTGTCCTTGGTTGAGCCCCTTTTAAACTCTTCTCCTTTCGTGCTTTGTCATTCTCCTACGTCGACTTACGAACATCCTCGAGATGATTAGATTTTTTTTTTCTATGCCATATTTGAGTCACACATTTCATTTATCGAGTAAGCTGTGTCATTTCTTGTTCACATTGATATTGATTCGTATTTTATTGAGACTCCAAACTCGGATGTTAAATTTGGTCCAAACCAGTTTTAAAAACAATTGTTTTTCAGGAGAGAGAGAAATGTGCATAGTCATTTTTAAAAAAAATTATAATTTTTGTTTGCGACACTCTTATGAAAAAAATGTTTAGTATAGGCATTTATCAGAAAACTTTAAAGAAACTTGTCTTTTTGACTGCACAATATAATGAACATTGGAATTTTTTACACTGGTGGATTTTATGTATCACTTACTAGTATTCATTTAGCAAACAGCCCACCTATGACATTATTCGTTCGGGAAGACTTTTAGGGATAAATCTTCCGATTTGCATTTCGTATGTAGAAAATTCCCACTGGGCAATTTGACAGGCGATGCGAAACACTTAGACGTATTTTCATAATCCTCACCAAGGCTCCTCGTTTTTCAAAGCAATGGTTCTGTCGGATTCGAACTCGAATAGCACGCTAGTGTGCCATGTGCCCGGGGCCATTAGTCAGGGCCGAAGACAAGTTAAATTATATTTTAATCTTGTAAAAACGTACATTAGTAGTAAATAAGGAATGACAAAAAATCAATTAAAAGGTAAATGCAACATAAGCTTTGTTTAATGTTTTAGTACAAAATATTTTATTAGTTTTTGGCAATGTATTTCTTTGCCATTGATATAAAATTTGTATGCAGAATAAAAATGTACAATGCAATCGGCGTGAAAAGGAAGGATATTGTTCTCTGTTTACACTTGGTTTATTCTTCTTTATTTATACTTTGTTGAAGCTGGACGCATAGAAAATTGGAAGAATAAAAGTTGGTGTTGTTAGAAAAAGAGCTATTCCTACTAATTTTTTTACGAATCGGAAGATGAAATAGGGGATAGTATCATCCGATCAAGTGTTTTTTATAGACTAGCCGTTTTCCACTTCGAGAAAGATTTCAACTATTTTATTCATCCATCTTCATGTAATGTTTGAAAGTTCTTTTAGAGCGGCGTTCACCTATCAGGAAGTTAAAGGAAACAGTTGATGATTAGTAACTCAGGATAACTTAACTAATTGTAATCCACTTAAAAATATTAAAAAAAACTTGGAATCATCAGACTGTAATGAACGTTCCGCCCGTTTCACCATCGAGGGGGGCAACCGGAAATTTGATGTTTGTGAGTGGTTCTGAATCCATGTTAAACTGCAGGTCACAGTCTAATTAGCCAAAAGTGTGTGCAAAAAAATGTCCATAGAGCGACAAACCAAACCTTGTATTTATATAATGTTATCTATTTATTTAATTTGCTATATTACATTTTTTCCGTTACAAATGAATGCTCTCATTTCACAATCTGTAGTTTATTTTTCTGGGGTGGATTTTAGTACTTGTTTTAGTATGACTTGGATACTACCGTAGATTAAATAAATAAATAAATATGAGAAACCATAAACGATCGTTTAAGGTTATCGAAACAACTTTATCGAATTGATAAAGTTGTTTCGAATGGCACATATGAACTTCTACCTTTAAAACTAGATTTGCTGTATTAAATTTTAAATGAATGCCAAAGTAATTCTCTTCTGAAATCAATTATAAATCGCGATACTAGATAGCTGTCCCGAGAAAACAATCGAGTTTGAAAAGCTACGAAAGTCTTGTCTGTTGAGGTTACGTCTGCATTTCCCATTGTGAAGGGCGTGTCGTAACGATATTGTCTAATTGAACGACTTCCGGCTAGTTATTGCGCCGGCGCCCGGTTTCTTCTGACATCACAATCTTCTTTTAAAAGAAAAAGATGGCTTTCATCAAGACAGTTTTTGAAAACAAAATTGTGCATTTCTATCCAGGAATGTTTTTTGTATTGACTCGCAGAAAAATTATTACTCAGAAATTTAAAATTAATTTTAAAATATTGAAAATTAAATTTAGAAATTGAAATTTTGCAAGAATTTTAAGATTTTTAAAATATAAAGGTTTTTATCTAATTTTGTATGAACAATCTAGTTTGAGAATTTTAATAAAATACGATATATATATATATATATATACTTGAAATAAATAAAAAATGAAACAAAATAATTCATTCATCATTGGCGTAACAGCCCTATGTTGGACCAAGGCCGTCTGCCTACTGGCAGATTTTTAGACAGATGTTATCTTTTTACAGGGTAGGGTTGTCAGACTTATGCCCAACGTCTATAGTCGTATTAGACTCGGATCTACGGTTTAAAGTGAATTTCGAACCGCTACAAACATCTATAGCACCGCCGGGACTCGAACCCGAAAGTTGTGGCGCCAGAGCGCTAGTCCCTTAGCCATCAGGCCCAAAACAATATAATGCATTTAAATTAAAAGTTATTTTAACTATTTTGTTTGCAGTATCGCCATATTGTATTTGATAACTCATTTTTGTTTCGATTACTCAAATATACGTGAAAGGGTTTTCGTTTCCGAATAGAAATTGTAGTGAGGTTCGATTTTTAGAATATTCTGGAAGTTCCTCGACAAACTTCATTTTTTTTTTTAAAGAAATCCTAGTAGACTTAGTTCAGATCAATGGAATCTGATCAGTTATAAACATTTTTACTAGATTTTGTTCTATTTATTACCTATTTTAAAAACAAGTAAATGAATAGAATTTTTAATTTATTACGAATTTAGCGTATTGTTATAGATGAACTTATGGCAATTTAAATTTATGTTGAAGTTGTTTATCGTTAGCTTTAAAAGTATGTAAAATAGATAAAAATCACAAAGTAGAAATAATAAAATAAATAATATTAAAGATAAAACTACTAAGATAAATATAAGTACATAATTATTATAACTAAAAATAAATATGCTTTTACATTCATACAATATTTGTTATTAAAATTAAATATTGTCATAAACCTCAATTTCATGCTGTTTGAATTTTTATGTTAAAACAAATCCATTTGCTTATAATAATAGCTTTTTAAACAAAGTGAGCTAAAAGAAAATGCAATTATATTAATGTCGACCCGCATTCGATGCTTTTTAATGAAAAATCCATTGTCCATTATAGTGTTCCTGAAATAGGTCTTTTGAACAAAAAATTAAAATAGGTCGAGAAACAAAGCAGCAAATTTATTAAAAAGTCTGTGCTAGAAACAAACTAATTATCCAGGCCTGAATGTTGTTTTTGCTGCAGTTATGGGTGAAAGCAGAGAAGCAGCATTTACAGAACAACTGTTCACGCGAAAATGAAATTAGGTCATAACCGTTTACTTCATAATGAAGTAGGATATTTTAATGTCTCAAAAAAAATAATTTTAAATTATACTTGACATGCTTTTTATATAACTCTTTAATATAGATTAAAATGCAGTAATTTTTTATACTTCTTTACACACAAGAATTTACAAAGTATTGAATAAGGGTTTTTTATATGCATAATAATTTTTAATTTAAAGAAGTTTTTATTCATATTTTTACTATTTTTTCTAACAATTATTTTGTTTGCTGTATCGCTATATTGTATTTGATACTCATTTTTGTTTCGACTATTCAAATATTTCGTGAAAGGTATAAAAAAAAAAAACTCTGCAGTTTAAAATTTATTGAAAATTTCATTCCTTCAAAATTCAGTTTTCTTTAAAATTCTCACTAAAACAATGCATAATACGAAAATAAAGTAGGAAGAAATTTATGTAAAAATGATGAAAAGTATGTCCATAAGTACTTCTATTTTTTTCATACTCTGTAATAAATATTGAATAAAATATTAGCTTCAAAAATAGAAGATGTCGTAGGTGTACGTTTTATGCGTTCTTTTTTTATAGTTCTTCGTATTGAAATTTACTATGTAATATGTTAAGCCTACACATACTCCTTTTATTATACAAGTTCCATAAACTTCCATATTATATAACTTCCATTTTATTTTATTCTCAGAATACTTGTTTTATTTTCAAATGCTATTAATCCAAATAACATTTAACGATTACTGTTATTTTATATTATCCATTAAAATTCTCATCGTACTTAACTTGTTGTTTCGTGTGGTGATAAATTAATTTAATATATCGCGCTTTTGGATTGTCTTCAGTAGTAACAAACAAACTAAAATAAAGATGCAGTTTAGTGGTAAATGGGTGTTTTTTGTTAAATGCAATTAACTTTCGTATAAACGTTTTGGTTTTCCTTTTTTTTTAAACTTATTCTTCCTTGATATTTTTAAATTGCTTATAATATGCAGATGGAGGAAAATAGAAAGCAGGAAAAGAGTCATAAATAAATAAACTGTAAAGTATTTTTAGTTAGAAGCTTATTTCTAAATTTAATTATATGACCTTAAAATAAAGTAAACCCTAGAAATAGTTTTCTGGTCATAATACAACAATTTAATGTAATTAAATTGAATGTTTAATTATATAAGTAGAAGTTAAAAATACATAGCTAGATAGTTTTCTGAGAGAATATTGTAGTGGCTATTAGTCTTTATAAATGTTATCTAATTTTATACCTTTACTAGACCTTTTTCCAGACATCAGTAAATGTTCAGAAAATGAATGTCAACAGACTGAATAAACCTTTCAAGAAAAAACGTCAGCAGCAGAACATCAGAGATACCAACTATTTAAAGATCCTCCTTAGTTGCTATGACGTTGCTTTTTGAATTCTACCAAAATTTAAAACAAAAAGCAAATTTTTTTTTTATTACTGCCCACGATTTGGATAAAAACAGCGCCAGGTTTCGTAAAAAAAAAAAAAAAAATTTTTTTTTTTTTATTTATTATTATTTTTTTTAAATAAGTAAGCAATTAGCATTTAATTTGCACAAATAAATACAGTGTCGTATTGATTGCATTTAGTTTTTTTTCTTTCAGATAACAAAAGAATATCTTCAATTCTTTACTTAAAGGAATATATAGAAGTTTAATGAAAAAAGTTTAGTATTGATGTATATAAACTTTTTGTATTAAATTTTCATATTGGTGTTTTTATTTTTTTATTATTTGTACTCGTGATGTTTAAATTTTGCGTGATAAATTTTGCGTATAAAGATGCTATCTTTTTAAATTGGTAGGTAGTGTCGTATGTTTTCTACTTACAAAATACCTCCCCCTTTTCTTCGTCTACGATTCATAAGCATAAAAAAACTACTGAAAATAATATGTAGTACTACTGAAAAGTCTCATTTAATATTGCACTCACGAGAAGATTCATCTAGTTAGTTTTTAATAACATTAAACTATGGAAATAAACGACAGTGTGATGTTTGTCACGAATGTTTTTTGTTGTGGTCAGCAAGTTTTTAAAATCATCTAATTAAATCTTCCCTACCATAGAAGGTGCTAAATACTCATGTTAGATTGCAGAACGAATTTTTCTTTTCAGTGTCTTTCCCAATTCCAATCACGTGCTACTTTTGTAAAACCAATTAATTACCCGGTTAAATGGAGATCTATAAAATAGTAATTTCTCCATTCCCCCCCCCCCTATTTTTGGTAATAATATATTTTTGATGACACTGGTAAAGTTTTGTTTTGCAAATGCTATTTTAATAGGTTTGTAATTCAGACTGTGTTTCTAATTTGTGCATTCCCTTAACCATTCTGTACAGTTTGTGTTATTCCCTTTGGTTTTTGTCCGATATATATATATATATATATATATATATATATATATATGTGCATATTTTACATTATGTTTTTAAATGTACATATGAATATAGATTTCTTTTGTCATCATATTAGAGCTTCTCTATTTTTCTAAAGACAGGAAATTATATATTTTGCTATAGATGTACAATATAAAAAAAAAAGAAATATTTTTCTAAAATTTCGCTGTTCATGTCTACCATCATTTGGGAGTATCAAATATGTTCAAACTTATGGAAAACTTTCCGTAATGCTCGATCGTTTAGAATGTTGACAAAATAATTGCAAAGAGACTATTTTTGCTTTAGGCAATATGTCGCATGTTACACATTTCATATCAGGAACACATTTTCAGAATATCTTGAAGATCAAATTGTGTCGTGATGGTCGTATGGTGGGCGGTTTCTAAATTAAGAAATGACTATAGTTAGCTATGCTATTCTGACATGATAAATGTGCAAAGCAATGCATTCCTCGAAACTTAAGTGCAATTAAGTAGTTATAATAGTCTTGTTTTGTTGACCGAAATCTGAATACTACATGTCAGCCAAGAAATGCTCATCTAACCTGCCCTAACGTGAAGAAGTTCATCTACAAGCATTAAACTAGACTGTTTATTTATTTGCAGATTTATCTAACATTCGTGCTCGAACCCTTGCATCCAAAATGAATCCTTCCGTGATGAATTTCGATATCTCCAAATCACGCCAACTGTCGTTTAGCCCCTCCCCCACGGGTGATGTGCAATAGAGCGTGTCGTGCCACAGGGTGGGGGTGGAACAGATGGCGGGATGCGCAGGTGTACGCCCGACTGTTCCATTATTTCTAGGATGCTGTAACATGATACCATCATGTTTTCGGTGCGGAGGTAGCGATGCATCTGAAAATGCTGGGTTTTTATCGTTTGGTTATTTTGTTTCTCGAGTCGTGCGTGCGTTCGAAATTCGGCGTCTTTTATTCTTTTAGTTAATCTCTGTTCGCTTAGGATTTATCGGATGTATCGTCTGTAGTTTAAATAATTTTTTTTTTTTTAAATTGCCGATTTATTCATGAATATATGATCAAGACGATTTGTATATTTTAATCCTTTTTATTTATGTTTGCGTCTTTTAGAATTGTATGTGGTTACAATAATAAGTATGTTTACCTTATTTTAGATACGGCCAAAATAAGGTAAACAGCATATCACAATATTTTTATCATTTTCAATAGTTTTATGGCATCGATAACTGATCCCTGTTTTAACTTAAATTCTTTTAATTTTAATTTTTTATCTTCTATTTATTTTTAGTATTTTTAAAATTTTTGAATACCATATTTTAATTTTTAGAAACATTATCTTGCATCTTTTTTACTAACCTAAAGCAGCCAATTAAAATTTTAAATATATCTGTGAATTAGCACGAGGAGGTTAAGGCGTCTATTCCCATTGGTACTACGTAATCGGTACGCCAATTGCCAGTGGATATGGCCAACTTTTTATTACTGATTGACTTTCTACATAAAGCAATATTCACAATCTGCTTTATCACATTTGCAATATTTTATTACACATTTAAAAATCCTTATCACATAGTAGTTTCAGGTGAAATAGCTTAATAACATTTATTAAATAAATTTATTCAAAAGTTCTTAGAAAACATAAGAACATATATTTTTCCATGTGTTTATTACAATATTTTCTAATTTCAATGTAATTTCTTGTATTCCTAACCTTTCATTTATTATTTTTATTCCATTTGCCACCTTTTTTTTTTTTTTCTTTTGAAAACACGTATATCATTTTTAAGAATGATAGTTCTCATGACTTTGAATTACAGTCATTCTGAAGAAACGTTTCGAATTCCGTAGAAAATTCTAATTTAAAAAGAACGACCATAAGATCACTAGAGAATTTTAAGTAAAAAATCCCTTTTTTTTTATATGCATATTTACTGTCGGACTCTTTAAAATTATATCGCATTGAATATGTACTTTAAATTTTCCATAACATAATTATATGGCATTCATGAAAATAGCCATAAAAACTTGTAAAATATCAGGCCATATGTTTATTAAAATTAATGAAAATAAATTTTGATGTTTTTTTAAATTTAAATTATAATTAACGTACTAGCAGTGTATGATTGATGACATTAATAGCTCTAATGTAAATTAGTGATTTTTTTTAATTCCCGATTTATTAGGTTTATATTGTAAAATATTTGTTCTTAAGTTGAGCTTATTTATAATTTGTCTATTGTTTATTTTAAAGAATTCGATTCAAATATTTGAATTTGCATGAACATTTGCAAAGTTATCGAAAGGATGATGAAAGATGCAAATAACAGGATTTGCCAATGCTTTTCTTGCGACATGTTGCGTCATATCTACATCTTACTTCAAAAATATAATTTTTTTTTCTTTGGCAAATTTTCAGATTTTGATGAAAGATTACAACAAGAAACGTGTACCATCTAATATTGTTATTAACGCATTAATACTTTTAATAATAGTATAAATAAAAAAAAATAAGTATTTATTTGCCAGAATAATATTTCATTGAATTTTTCTATTTTCCTACAGACAAATTCAGATCCGTTGTAAACGTACTGGCTTGTTTTCATGATACCTATCTCTACTTTTTTTTTTTTGCTTGCATAAAACACGTTACATTTTAAAATAGCCTTAAATAAAGGAGACGTGATTGTTGCTAATAGTGCATCGAAATGCGAACAAATATTCATAAATATTTTTAGACATGCATAATAAAAAAATCGATTATTAAAAACCATTTAACTTATCAGTTTTTCACTGGGTGATTACAATAGCTTTGTTTTCGTAGTAGATTTAGATTTTGCATAACTTCGTGGGTGTAGTAGATTTAAATACTGAAGCATTTTTATAATTAATGCAATAGCGCATATCAAATTCTATATTAATGTATATAAATAGGCTTGATAATTTCAGAGGGTGTTTTTTTTTTGTGAGTGCTACTTGCGATTAAATTATTGTGAGTGCTCGCGGTTCATTGGCTACATTTCATGGCATGGTAGGAATGCACAGGCATGTAACGCTTCATGGTACATGTCTGGGCATTCCTACCTTTCATGGTTACCCAATATAAAAAACATTGAGACACTGAAATAATGTTTCACAGTATAAAGATATGAACGGTTCTAGGTCTCATCGCTTTATTTTCAGTTAAACAACAGCTGCATTCTCTGGCATGAACAAGGTCTGCCTGGTCTAGAGCGCTGGGTGTTTTATCACTTCCATACCACGAATTTCAAACGAGAATAAAATTTAAAAACCAGCATGCTTGTAATATCATGATTGACTTGACCTCGCGTAGCCATTGTGTGTTCATCAGAAAGTGGAAACTTGTCAATAAGGAAGTGTGTTCATTTTTCAAATGTGCTGAAATGCTTCGTGGGCGTGTGAGCGTCAGCTTAATGGAATTGCGCTTTGATCCCCGGCAGGTGCTCCCTGACTGGGGTGGAAGGGCCTTTTGCTGACAGCTGCCTTTGCCCTTTCTCGGCTCCCATAGGCGGATGTGCTAGGTCTAGGCTTCTGTTTCATCAACCACTCTTTCGATAATTAATGGAATTTTTCTGGGATTGCAATTATGATCGTCTTTTTTGTCCTTTTTTTTACATTGTATTGATTTGAGTTGAGTTATTTGTCTGCAGAGAAGTAGATTCATCGGGGTATTTTTCAAGATTTTATTTATTAAATTTTAAGCTTTTTTTTTAAATTTGTAGTGTATATATTTAATAAATTGATGAAGATTAGTTATTTCTCTGTGGAAAGTGGGTTCGTGGCTGGATTAAGCGATTACCAGTTCGTTGTATTAGTACCGTTTCAAAAGTTTAATTTATCCTTTGAGAATAAGAATTGTTTCTAGACAGCTTACCAGGATATTTTCCTAAATTTTTTCATATATTTATATATTTTTTTATTTGCAATGGCAGATTATGAACAGTTACAAGGAAAAAAAAAACATATAACAGCGAAATAATACAACAAAACATACAACAACAACGAAATAATACAACAAAACATGCTGAAACAGAGTTCATTAATCTAAAAAAAATTCCAAGTTGCAGATCTTTTAGCCACTAAAAAGTGTTACCAGGTGCACCACGGGGAGGTAGATCTTCTGCGCACCCTATATATATATATATATCGCACCCTATATATATATATATATATCGCACCCTATATATA
>BPLQ01012025.1:787817-816260 GCA_021605075.1 Caerostris darwini
TTTGCTGGAAAAAAGGTACATTAATTTGGCCTTCTGTAATAATTTTTTATTATCTAAAACTTTGTTCTAGACCTCTATCATTCTCTTCACTTTAACTTTTACAAAATTTATTAACACAAAAACTGTTAAACATGAATGAACTCTTAGTTGTTGAAATCTAATGAAGAAATTGGGCAAGCTACAAATAACTGCTTCAAAACTTACCAAGGGAATTACTATGATAGGAATATGAAATAAATTATGTAATATCGAGTGTGCTGTATTCCCCATTGGGGTTTTGTGACAACCGTAATCAGTTGCGCGTGTCACAAAAGGAACAGGCAGGAAGCTGTTGATGTTTGCGTGACGTGGAAACAGGCTGCGTCTGCTGCTTTGCGTGACATAGTTTGTCAACTCCGCAAAACCCCTTTGACATGTGGATTGTTGTTGGGTGATCCAGTGCAGTGATATCTTTATCTATCATTGCTTTCTTTTGAAACCGAAAAATTGGAATGAGATGTTTGTTTCTGATGTTGACTCGTCTTTCCTTGTATTCTTACATCATTATAAGTCGCTTGAAGATTTTATGTATGTTTTTACTCGATTCGAAACAACTTTTATAGAGTTACATTTTTTAGAGACGTTTATTGTAGATAGCATTTTTTATTTCTGTTTCTGTATACGTGATTAAGAGACTGAAAAAATAATAAATTAAATAGAATTGAAATTTTTTTTAATTGGACCTGCACTTGTATTGTATTATACGTTTAAATTAATCGATTTAATGAAAGTAATTGAAATGTCATACATAAATGACTTAAAAAAAATGCCTTTGCATTTGTAAACTATAAAGCAAAAATGCATTTAACCATGCTCTTTTCTGTGAAAATCACGATTTTTTTTTTTAAATTTGTATCATCAGTGGCGCAAGAGCCCTATGCTGGGCCAAGGCCGTCTGCCTGCTGGAAGATTTCTAGACGCTAGATGATTTTTTTTTTTTATGAGGTAGGGTTGTCAGCCCTACTCCCAAATTTATATCACTTAACAAAATTTAATGACGAATTATTTGATTATCGAAGTGATCTCGCATGAAAGTTGTTTCTAAAAATACGATAATAAAATTGATAAAAATTTCTTTTAACTCTTCAAATTTTTTGGTGATTATATTTCGTAGTAAAAATTATTAATATTTAATGTCTTAAAAAGAAGGGGAGAATCAAGTAGTTTTTGTAAAGCGTACTGTTAAATTTCATTTGGTTTACATGCATATTAAATAATAATTTATGTAACTAATCAGAGTGGAGATCCTTTTTAAATACATCTTGCTGCTTTGAAATTATGGAAAAATTTCAGTTAAACCCATGTATAATATAGAAGACTTCACTTTGCAAAATAATGCGTAGCATAAATAGCTGTTAGCTCTCAGCTAGTCACAGGGTCGTGATTATTTTCAAAATTCATTGCATCGATATCTTCCGTGAGCTAGAATTTTTTTTTATCCTTTTAAATATAATCTGTTATTGAAAAGACTTCACCTAAGGCATTTCGAAATATCTTGGAAAACTCTTATTATTTTAAATTTATTCTTAGACGTTTTTCCTCGTTACTAGTACTTTTATTTTACAATCTAGATGAAGTAAATTTCGTATAGCCTGTGATATAGATAAAATCGGGGCTTATTGTTAAATTTTGCATAGAATGAAGTACGTTGACGGATTATAAGGAGAGGACATTGTCTTCTCTGAGGATTTTCAGGTGTAGAAGCTCCTCGTATGCTGATAACCCTCGCATCACGACTATCGAAACGAGATGCTCACTTATACCAGGGGTCTCCAAATGTTGATGACACTGGCGGCCCACCAGCGTCATCAATTCGGCCCGCGACAGCGAATAGCTTATTGTTGGTGTAATAAGTTGGATTAAAAAACACAATGATAATAACTCGATTTTATTGACTTGCTAGGTAAAGCTTAATGACAAGCATAATACGCAGAAAATTTAACTTAAGCATAACAACTAACAAATAATTGAAATGAATCCCTATAACATTATATAAACTATTGAACATCCCGCGGTTACCCTCGGTAGTTATGTTGGGTAAAGAATATTACATATGTATGCATATCGATGTTTGGAGTGTATATATCCTGAATCAAACACAAGATTTTTATCCTGAAAATCCCTCAGGAACGGAAAAGCTAAATTAACTAGTCTAGAAATTACAGATACTGACAGACAAATTAAAACGATTTTGGCCCTTACTTACTGGAGTTAAACAGTATGGCCCTAAGGCTGGAAAGTTTGGAGACCCCTGACTTATACCATCGCAATCACCATTGAATCATCTTGTTTCTGAAAGTAATAATTGTAAAACATGCTGTTTAGCAGATTCAAAACAGATCCTTCTTGTATTCTTATTACAAGTTTTGCTATTGTATAAGGAGTTCGGCAGTCTGTGATATTGAAAATTAAATGATATACCAATTATTTTTATTATAATTGGTTTATTTTAGATGTATTCATAATAAACCATAGTTATTGCCACTGTCATAGGAAAAGTTCACTGGCAAAAAAAAAAAAAAAAAAAAAACCTGCCGCTATTGTTGTTGTAGTTGTTAAGTTGCTATGTTTTTTCCGTTGTTAGTGTGGTTTTTCAAGTACTTGTTTTCAAAATTATTATTATTCAACTGAAGAGGTGAAGCTCAACTCAAGTATGATATTCTTATGCTGGAAGTGTTTTTAGTACACTTGAAAATAATCTAGAGTAATTACTGTTGTTTTACTTAAAGGCTATCATCATCATTGTGAAAAATCATCATGTTTTCATCATTGTGAAAAAGTAATTAATTGGCTATGTGATCCTTTAAAAAAAAAAAAAAAAAATGAAGCATTTTTAAAGTTTATAAAAGCACATTTTTCTTAATTATCAATGATTTTTATAAACATACAAAATGAACTTTTATTAAATAATTTTAGCACATTGATTTGTCACGTTTCATATTTTTGAAAGCATTTAATTCTGTTTAATAATGACTTAGGTGTCTTTCAGGCTCAATGGCGTCGTCTTTATTGTTATAATAAATATAACTTCTATGTTTATATCTAGAGCAATAACGGGCCCCCCCCCCCCCATTCTGTAACAAAAGATGCATAATAATAAATGCAACGTTGCCATAGGAACATAATATTTTTATCTCCCTAATTTATGTATCTGGCGCGTTGTGATGTTAAGAGCATTTTCTTCTAAAGGATGGCCATAAAAAATAAGCATTGGACTGTATTAAAATAACAAGATCAATTGTTTATTACTTCTAACAGAAATTGTTACTTACTTCCAACTGATTTCTTGCATTTTTGCTTTTGATTTCTTACATAATTGTACATACAAATTCTAATATTTGATATTTTTTCTTCTATTGTATGTTTTGCAAGAATGGCACTTGAATCAATAATTTAAAATGTGAAAGAAAATAATTTACTAATTATTGTTAAAAGAAATGGTAGGCCTATTGAATTGTAACGTATTGAACTAGAATGCTTAATTTAGCATCGTTATTTCTAATTATGATAAACAAGTAATAAAAAAAAATTTTTTTTTTGAAGTCAATTCCTACTTTTTTTTCACTATATTGCAGAAAGCCCTTTAAAAATAATTTTCATTCATTTTTTTAAGTTTATCTGGCGCCATCTATGGGTAGATATATGCAACTTAAATCTAAAAAAATTAAAATGAATTAATTAAATTAAATTAATGAATTAATATTTGAAAAAACTGTATTAACATCCAGTGTCATCCACTACAAGTTCAAAAAAAAAATGTATTTGAACTTGAGTGGAAGAATAAAAGTATTTTTTGAACGATTGAAAATTTGAACAAGATATATATAGGGAGAGTGTGAGCTAATTGAAGGAATTTAAAGAAGAAAAAAAAAAGATGAGAATGAGACACAAAAGGAGATATTTTCGTTTTCAAACTCATTTGTACTCATCATTTAATGATGTGTGTGAAACTTCTTACCTTAGTTGTCATATGATCAAAGGATTAACATTTTAATGTTTTTGTGACAAAGCTATTTTTAAAAGAAAAGAAAAAAAAAAAAAATGTTGGTTAGAGCAAGAAATGAGAATACGAAATTGATGTTTGTGAGTGGAAGAAACCGAGTGATTGGTTATCCCATTTGGGGGATGCAGTTGCCAGATCTGTGGATGAGGAGTGGAGGAAAAAGTGCCTTAATCCTGAAGGCCTAAAAGGAAGTGGCAATCATCGGATCGATGGATTGAAGAACGTGATTTACACAGCTGTTCACGTGTGAAAATAGTCATGAAACAATTTTGATGAACTATTCCCGCGGCATAAGTTGGTAATCTTTAAAAGTACTTGTTAGAGTATAGCTATTCCTTAATTAATGAATTATTCTAGACGCGAATTGCTGTATATACGAGGGAGTTAATCAGAACGATTCATGATTTGGATTGAATTTGAGCCTTTAACTTTTTCCGACTCATTTTATATTAAGATACGAATTTAAACTCCAGCCATACATTTTACCAATGAAATAGTTATGGTGTAGTTAGTACTGTAACAAAAGTTATTTATATAATATTCGTGTAATAATACATCTAGTTTATTTTATGTATAGTTTCCAAAATTTGACGTATAGTTCAGAAAATCCACAATCACAACTGCAAAGGGAGCAATTCCAAAAAAATCTGCTGATCATTTTTATTATCGCGAAAAAAATGTAATGATGCAACGCTCAAATCAAACATTTTTTTTATTTTTTATTCTTCCGTATCGACACTAACAGTATTAAAGTTAAGTAAAGCAGCAGATCCAATCATTATAAGCAAATTTTTCAAGTCTTTTCTGAAGTAATTGTTTACTGAAAATCATAACTGGCAAGCTAACTAATTGATGTATGTCAGCTACTCGTTAAACTTCTACCAATCACAATTACTATATTATGAATTGTAGTACGGTTATAATAAAGCATATTCAAAATAAATTATGTATCTATACAGAAAGGTAAATGTTTTTTTAAAATTAATTTTTAATAATTTTATTTTTATGTTTTCACAAGAAGTAAAACGTTTTTTTTTCCCCTCCCTCTTTTTAAATCGGCGGGGAAAAAAAAATCTGAACTATATTTTGTTATTGGTATCGATTTTATGCCTTTGTTGCAAATTCAGACATTTTTTTTCCCGACTTAATAAAATTCATACTATTACAGATAATATACTCGGAAAAGGTCCTACATAACATTTTAATTATCTAATTTCCAAAACAAATAATATAGAAAAAAAAAAAATTTTTTTTAAAGGCAATTCCTACTTTTTTTTCACTCTATTGAAGAAAGTCCTTTGTAAATAATTTTCATTCATTTTTTCAAGTTTATGTGGCACCATTTATTGGTAGATTTAGGCAACTTAAATCTAAAAAAAAAATAAATTAATTAATTAAATTTAATGAATGAATTAATATTTGAAAAAACTGTATTAACATCCAGTGTCATCCACTACAAGTTCAAAAAAAAATGTATTTGTACTTGAGTGGATGAATAGAAAGTATTTTATGAACGATTGAAAATCTGAACAAGATATATATAGGGAGAGTGTGAGCTAATAGAAGGAATTTAATAATATTTCATTAAAACTTCTGAAGTTTCCGCCTTAGGGAAAACTTTGAAGAGTACTTCTAAAATAGCTGATCTTGAGATCAAGACATATTTTTCAGTTATCTGGCTGATACGCATCAACTTGTGTGGGAGTATGAGTTCGAATCGATCAGTCGAAGGTCAAACTGATAATGCGTGACACTCTTCGTACAAACTTAGTGTTCCGAACTCTTGCAAACAAGCCGATTGGTACTTGCAGTAGCTTATTAACAACCATTATCTATTCCTACGACGCCTTGGCCTCAGCTATCTGCGGAAATCTTCTCACACACACACACACTGTGGTGGTTGCCTGTCTGTCTTCTTCAGGAAGTGAATCTCGAACCGGATGCGGAGATTTGGCGGTCGTTATTAATGAACTGCCTTTAATAAGTCGGGGATTATTTTTAAACCTTTATTGTTTTCTCTTTCTCCTCCTCTGAGCTCGTTAAATTCGAAACTTGCGGAAGTTCTACGGAGGGATATTCGTTTCTTCCGTTGTATCGTGCATCAATTCATTAGATTCATTTATTTGAAAATAAAGACATACGATATGGTTTTGCCAAGCGCAACTAAGCATTTTATGTATAAAAATAACTGTGCACTGTTTTTGGATGGATTGTGTATATTTTTTAAATAGCGGCGTTTTAAATTGAAAAAGACCTCAAAATAATTATTTTAATAGTTTTACTTGCAATTTAATTTGCCTTCAGTTATCTGCGCCTTTCATCTAGAATATATCAAGAATATATGTAAATACTCGTACGGAAAAAGTAGCGTAAATATATTTGAAGCACACATTATCGGTAATTTTTTATCACATTTTTATTATTTTTTTCACCCGTCTTTTTGTCAACTGGTTTTATGTGTAATTCCAATTTGGGAGAATTATAAACGAGAATGTGAAAACAATATTTATGATAAGCCATTTAAAATCGTTCGAGCTCCATTAAAAGCTACCGCGGCCTGATGGCCAAGTGGCTAACGCTCTGGCCTTTGGTACCACAGACCTTAATTCTGGCGGTGGCATGGATGCTTGTTAGGTGTTCAGAATCAGCTTTAAACTGTAGGCCCAGGTCTGTTTAGCCCTCGCGTGCACAAAATGACCGTAGAGCGACAAAACAAAACCATTAAAAGTTATCACGTGAATGAATTGTTACTCACTTTAAATTAATTAATTTATCTATTTATAAAACACATTCATTGCTAAAAATATAAATGAAAATTCAAAACTGGTATCCAGAAAAAAAATTTCATCTCCATTTGTTGAATCTCCACATATGATTCGGTACTGTTGAGAGATGGTCTTTTTTCCGATTATCTTGTTTTTATATCAAATTATGACACTATTGATATTAATTAATTATATGCACATAACGGCTGTGAAAATTCTCACAATGCTGTTAAAGTTGTGTAATATAACGATGCATTTTTTTCCCTTCCAAATGTAGTCCTTTGTTCCAAAAAGTTTATTTCATGTAAATTGGCTTGTAGAAGCAGTATATATGAGAAGATTTAAAATTTTCATTAAAAAAAAATATTTTCCTTGTTCCAAATTATTTTATTTTTTTTCTATTATAATTATGGAGAGATTCATTAAAAAAAAATTTTTTTTTTTCTTTGTTCACTAAAAGTAATGACAAATCCCCAAAATGTAAGACTAGGTTGTACCCAATTGATGAACTCATTCCTATTATATCATCCCTTCGCAATGAAAAATTTTGCACGTCAATTACTAATCTTATCTGATTCGTGAAGAGCGTGAACTCTCTAATCAGACATGCAATTCCACGCTCTTCCTCTGTCAATCGAATTCACACATTCCATAGCGATTATTTTAAAATGCACAGAATTTCTTCGAGTGGGTCTCCACTGATAGCACAGCTGCGATGCAACTCCTTACCTCATCATCATTGTCTCGCCCCGTTCCCATGTTTTCCAGCGACTTCTTTATCAGTCAGTCTTGTTTCTCCCTCACTCGAGAATTCGTGAATGAAATTGGAGATGAACCTTCTCTAGGAGTGAAGGTTCAAAGGGGGCCTTGGGAGGCGTCGCAGATAAATGGCATCTTGAAGAAGTGCCTCCATTCTTTTCCTTCCCACTCAAGAGGCCACTTTAGAAGACTCGATGTTTGTTTTCCAATCGTTTCATTCATGACTGCGATCAAAGAATGTTTTCTTAAACTGTGGTGGCATTCTTTTTAATATTTAGACAAAATATAATTTTCGCCCTGAAATACTGGATCTGGCTCAATCTCTAATCAATTTTATGGTCAATTGCTTTATTAACAATAGTTTTCAATTGAAATCTTATTATAAACGTAAATTTTCCTAAATTAGTGGCTTCCTTGGCCTGATGGCCGTTTGGCTAGCGCTCTGGCACTCGTTACCACATGTATCGGTTTTAAATCTCGGCTGTGCCATGGATGTTTGTAGTGGTTCGGAATCCACTTTAAACCATAGGTCCCGGCCCTTATAGGATCGTAGAGGCGTTGTGAGGGTAGTGTTATTCGCGTCCGTACCATATCTTCAAGTTACACGTGCCCCTGGGTAGTGCTAAATGAGTAACAGCAGCCCTTGCTTATGGCATAAAGATTAACTGCCTGAATTGCCTGCTGCATTACAACAACAGTAATCTTCCTTATTTTGGCAACCTTTCAAAAAGAACTCAATTTCAATTCTAGTCAGTTTTCTGCTAAAGAGCTATTAGAAAATAAATGTATCCGCCCTTTCGTACTGAATAAAAAGATCGAGAGATAGAAACCAATATGGTTTACACCGATTTAAACTCAAATCGTATTTTGTAAACAGCTGAATAGACCTACTCTTTTAAAGCTCATGCTGTGTTATCTGTAGAATATCTAAAACGGGGATGCACACAGATCGCGACCCGCCTCATCATAAATCAATTTTACTAAATATATAATTAATAATTTTTCAGATTTTTGCGAAAGATTTAAATACGAACTTGTTTAGGTTTTTTACTGACTAAAGTTGAAACATTAAAATATTTGACCAACATTTTATACATCTTTCTAATTTATTATAGACTAGAAAATTAATCTCTTTATCAGTAACACATCACTTTGGATATTGTATCCTTATCTGTGTAATTATTTTTTTTTTTTTCATTTTACTTTCTGTGTACAGGTTGGGCAATCAGATTGTAACTGGGTGTAGTTGGGTTAAGATACTTGAAGCACAGGTTGGAGAACTCATAGCTTTATTTACACACGCGTAAACACCACACACATACAATTAGAGACATATAATATTTGACACATTTAAAGACAGATAATTATAGAATCGTGTAAGAATTCCACTTCTAAACCGAAAACTTCGCTACGCGAAGGGTGCGCGAAATATACTTCCTCTCCTAGTGAGAGTCTGTAGGCCAACTGACCATTTCTTCTAGACGCCACAGGGGACGTTTTCGAGAGTGCGTAGAAAGAAGCATGGTTACACTATGATATTTATTGCAAAAAACATTTTCCATCTTAAAATCGGGCTCAACAAAGTGACCGTTGCTGAATAATACATCAAATTGCACTATATTTGGTTAGACAAATATTTCTGTATTAATTTTTGTGCAAAAGTCAAATCAAATCAAATTAAATACAAAAAAAAAATATATATTTATTTATTAAATTTTGTACTATCATGCATCAGATTCTTTATTTGCTTTTTATTATGAATTCTATGAATAAGTGAAATTATTAGATCATTTTTAAGGTGCTTTTGTACGACCAAATTATTGTGAATACATGTGCTCTATGCAAGTCTTTGCCCTTATCAAAAATGATCACTCAAAACAATATTTTTATCTCTATGTACTATATAGATCTTGTAAATAAAAACATGCATTCATTTTGAATTTTTTCTGCCGCTGCTAAGTTGAAATTATTCAAAAACTTTGTCTCGTTGACTTTCGCCAGGTTTTAAATTTTACTGCCGTATTTCTATCAGTTTCTTTGTGGTTAATACACTTTTGCTATGAGATTATATAACTATGCAAATTTATTACTTTCTAATTATTTTCGTTAAAAACAAAAACCTTGCTTAACTGTTCAATACTCTCATGTATTGGCTATAATTATGTATTCATTTTTATGAGTTAAATTAACTGAAATTAATTATTTATTATAATTATTATTTGGAATTATTGAAAATTATTAATTATGTGAAAGTTAACATTAATATTTGGTGTATGATTTGGGAATTAAATATATTTTGATAGAAATGGATAGTTCATCAATCTTTGTCTAATTTTCCTTAATTGTCTGTTTTCCTTATTTCCTAAAACGTTTTCAATATGAAATAACAGTATTTTTTATTAAAAAAAAACGAATTTGTCCACATTAAATTTTACTTAAATAAAAATTTTAATATTATAAAATAAAATATTTTTTTGTCTATAAAAAGGAAATTGGAAAAAAAATAAATAAATAAAACCCTTTTTCAAATGAAATGATTATTTTTCTTAAGCATTGCATTCGTATGGCATGAAAAGATTACATGCGATATCAAAATTTTGTTTTCGTAATGTAAATAAGTTTTAACAACAATAAATAATGTTAAAAGTGCTGATCCTAACAAGATGAAGAAACGTCTTGTGACTTGGACTTTTAAAGGCATAATAAATGTTGCATTTTTTTGGAAGTTTCAGCTAAAATGGTTCGTTTCTACGAATTGCAGCTGTTTCAAGTTATTCTGCTTATTTTTAGAGGAAAATTACTTTGCTTCTAGGTTTTTCCTTCTTGAAAACGTAGGAAAAACCTAGATAAAATGTTGGAAAGTATATTATTTATATTTAAAATGAAATTTGAGTTTTATCCATGGTATTTACCAACTCAAGTCGAGTCTGTGGTATTTGTTTTATTAAGCATATTTCGGCTTTTTTTTATTAAAATTTAAAATATTCCTAGTTGTCGTGAAGGATTTAACTTGTTTTTGACTTCTAGATCAGGGATGCATAAACGGCGACCCATCAAAACTTTTCAAGCACTTCGCCTCTGATTTGTCGCTTTTATTTTAAAAATCTTACAAAAAATAGTTTTTTTTTTTAAATAAAAAAAAAATGGCATTTAAATATTTGAAAAATATTTATAATTTTCCCCCCTTCAAAACTGGAGATGGAATTTTGCATTCAAGAGAATTCTTAATTTTAACGTTAGTGTATTTATTAATTCTCCTCAAACACAAATTTTATTTGTTTCTCATTCTGTTCAAGACACCAGCTAATGCCATAAGTTGTTGAAATAATTCATTATGTATTTTAATTATTATTCAAATGTTCCATTTTAAAATTGCGTTCTATATAGTTGCTGTGATATTTGTCCAATTTTCCCATCCTATTTGTTTTAACATACACTACCCGATATAGGAAATGCAACACAATAAAAAAGTGCATGATGTATATTGATATGCAGAGAATGCAGATGTAATTAAGTGATGTTATTTATAAGAAAACTTTATTCAGCGATGAAATGTGCAGGATCATCAGTAGGAAGTAGGTCCGCCTCTCATGACGATGCAATAAATATCCTCACGTGATATAGATTCAATTAATGTGCTAATAGTATTCCGTGGAATGGAATACAATATGCTCTCACCAATCTTCCAAATAAGGCTGAGGTTGGGGCTGAGCAGGCAAACGACGGCCAATCACATTTCTGATATGCTCGAATGGTGAGAGATCAGAAAATATTGCAAGCCAAGGAAGCAACTTGTTGAACATGTTGCAAGATACTTTGTTGGTGAATGCCATGTGCAATCTCGTGTTGTCCTGCTGAAAAATACCTTTTTGTAGAAGCTAAATGTAACGTGGCATAACCAGTTGCTGTACCTCATCAACGTATCGTCGTACATCCAGTGTGCCTCTGGTGCATACCAGGGATGTCCTGCTCACGTTTATGATAGCACCCCAAACCATTATGCTTCATTGACGAGTGGTATGTCGTTCAGTAGAAGTGGTCTGATTGGCACTATATCCCCAGGCTCCCACTCATCAAACAGAATCGAGACTTGACGCTAAACACTCTTTGTGCTATTCAGTCGTCCAAGTGGCTTATTCCCAACACCATTGCATTATTTTAAATCTCTGGGTTGCTGTCAATGGCGGTCTTCGCAAAGACCTGCTTGCGTGACTATAATTGCGTGGCCATCTTGTATTTCAGATCATATGCGTAACTTGATTGTGTATTTCCCGAAATTTGCTATCAATAAGACCATAAAGATGTCTAAGCTTGGCTTTTATGTTAAATAAAACCGTGTACTGTACGGAATAGGATTTAAAATGGAGTTTTGGTGTTACTAGTTGACCACACACGCACACTAAAAAAATTATACATTTGTCACAGTGTAAATGATTCTTGCTTATTTTTGAAATTTCTGGTTTGCAATCATATGTAGAGAGATTTACAGACAAGTTAATCTGAATGCTTTTGAAGAAAACTTTTTTTCCTCTGTTATGCTTCATGTGTGTGAAAAAAAAAAAAAAAAAGATATGTGCTAGTTTTACCCTTAGCTTGTCACAATAGCTCATGTCAAATTTCCCCCTTCTGTATTACAAAATCAGTTCATTACAATATATCGTCAAATAACAAATATTTCTCTTAAGAAAGTTATTTATAACAAAGATTAGTGTCTAGGAAATTTAGTTACGAAAGAATGGAAATCGTGAAAAAAGAGCAGTTTAAAGAAGTATTGTAAATTTTACTCGGTTTGATCGTCAATTGTAGTAATCTTATTTTACGAATACTTTATATACTTTTGAATAGAAATGTGAACAACTATCCATTAAAAGAATAATAAAAAAAAACTAAATTCGATTTGCGAGCTTTGTCGTGCGGCAACGTCGTCTTACAACAATTCTCGTTTCCAGACACTTTTATGGCCTTTTCTTTTGTTGTTAACCATTTCTTCGAGATAGTTGTGAGAGAGAGGGAAGGAAATGAAATAGTGAAAACTGGTATTCATATCTGCCAACACAACACGGTAGCAGAACGGAATTGCTTTGGCGCTTTTTTATCGAATCCATCATCGTTAGCGTCTCCGGCGATCATCATCACCATTCCACTTTTCATATTCTTTATCACTTGCACTTTTGGCGAGAAGAAAAGGAAAGAAAAAAATGGTCTCAAAAAATCTCATAAACAAGGGCTGTGAATGAGTCATTCCACCGCCTCGTAATGCCAGCTTATTAGGCGAGTTGAGTTATTGCATCTCAGTCCTCAAAAACGGTGGTCTCGGCTATGCTGAGGTCATCCTCTTGATGGGTCCTCGCGGGCGTTCGTTCGTTCTTGAGAAGGATATTGGGTTAAATGGCTGGTGCTTGATTGAGGCACAGGCTAACCGAAAAATAAACGCTTGTTCTTCTTGCTTTAGCTTTCAATTCTGCTGTTTCCTAATTAGAACGATGACATCATTATTGTTCCCGAATAAACGAGTGGAATCTTGTTTTTTTTGTGGTTTTCGAATCACTTTTGTAGATTCGTGGTTGAAAGTGAAAGAAACATAATGATATAAAAGTGTTTAACATAGAATATATTTTAGACATGGCAATGGTTTGAACACACAAGAGATGGTACAGTTTAGCAACTTGGTTAATTTTAATGTTACGTCATTCCAAAATCATTGAGACTTATCTAAAAAAATTGCTTTCGCCAAACTTGTTTTCAATTATTCTAATCAGAATAATTATATGTAATCAATTTAAAATATTATGATTGATGGAAGCAAATTTGCAATTAAATTGTAGAAAAACTTGAAAATTTTTTTTTCTTTTTTTTATAGTTACTAAATCTTATGCAAATTATTATTTTACTGTAAATTTAGCATATCTCTAAGATTTTTTCGGACCCTCTGGTAAATGTATTAATTGTAATTTACTACCTTTTTATTTTCAATAACAATATTACTATAAAAAATATTCAACATATTTTATGGCAATTTTATTTTTGTTTCAAATGCATAATTGCTATTTTTTTTCTTCTTTGTGTGTTCTAATTGGATGAAACCATTACTCCTGAGCTCATATTTTACAAGTGCTTGTTCGCTATACATCCGATTTAAGATTATAACTATTGTTAAATATAATTACTTATTGCGAAAATTAAATTGAATTACTTTATATAAACATCTACAAAATAAGAAATAAATGAAAAATCTGTAGAAATAAAAATTAAAAGACACAGATTCATTTAATAATATTAAGATGTCATATATTTTAATACTTATATTATAATATTTTCTTAGTTTTTGTAATGTGTCTTTTAAATAAATTAGGGCCCAACTCGTGGCTCAGTGGCAACAGGCATGGTGAGCATTAAGGCGGACGTTCAGTCCTTTGACGGCTTTGTTGTAGACACTGTTAGTCGGACTACATGGTGGGATTTTTTCGGGTTTTCTCCCATGCGATACGTAAATGTGTTACAGTTCCCCTAAAAGTCCTCCCGGAAGTCATTGCCCTAATTCATTAGCGACACGGAGCCAAGCCAGACTTCTACCTACGGGTGCTCCATCACAACAGAGCTACCTCCTTTCCCTCCTATGAGACCACACGGGTTCTTGGACTTGGTCTAGATGTTGCTGTCTACCAAGTGGGATAAGAAAAGAAAAAACCATATTAATTCATTTATAAACAGGTTTTTTTTTTTTTATCTGATTAAGCTTTTAAATAAATTTTTATTGATAATTTTTTTAAACCTTTTTATGTAAATTACATACGTAAATAGTTCTTCTCCGAAGAAGAGTCAAGCATTCTCTTCGTATCACAAAAAGATACAGTAAAATGAAATTTCCAATTTATTTTTATTTATCTTTCACCGTAAAAATTTTAAAAATTCCTTTTTAATTTTGTACTAGACATGGAAAAATTTATCTCTAATCTGTAGAGAAATTCGGATTACTGGTGATTTGCAAAATGACAGTGACAGACATGGAAAAGAAACCGTTCACCTTTCACCCACGGATTCCTTGTGAATGTTACACTCTGGTTCGGCCACAAATCGAGGTAATCTTCTGAAGAGAGGTATTATGGGAGTAATAAATACTGTGGGATTGGAATGGAAAAATTCCATGTCATCTTATGTTCCTAATTCCTGTTCATTTGATTTATTAATTATACGATTTCACTGCATTTTGAAAGATAGTCTGCTTTAGGCATCCATTATAAGTTTTTAAATAAAAAAAATTACTTCTTAAAACTGTGAGATACATAGCTTGTACCATTATTTTGTTAGGAAATTGTGTAACATTTTGCTAAATCTGTTATTTTGCATGTTTTTTTAAACGCGATATTCGAATATTTATGCCTTTCAAAGCAGTTGTTAGATATTCCAGTTCCATTACTTTGATAATTATTTTAAAAAGGTTGGACAGTAGAAATAATTAAGTATGAATTAACTTGTAACTTAATTCTTTCTGCACTGTAATTTATGTCTTGAAAATGCCGCATTTTAACTCCGACATCCTAGATAAAATTCTTTAATCGCACTTTTAAAATAATTTGGTTAGAAACCAATTATCGGCTTGACTTAATTAAGAATTTCACAAGTTATTCCGTATGCATGTGCGGGGCGCTTTCTCATATGCAGGTAAATGTGATCTGCTAAGAAAAGACAAAATAAACCCGGGCATTTACCAATCATTTGGGTCGCTTTTAAGTGAATGGAAAGTTTCAACAACATAATGTTCCCAGCCATACATCTAATTAAGAATGGAATGTTTAAAATATATGATGTTTCATCTAAATTCAATAGAAAATCAAACTGGCTAAATTCTATTTTCCCCTTTTTTAACGACCTAAATTTATTTAGATTAATTACTGTTAAACTCGGAAGTTAAGCAAAAATCATTCGTATTATTCGAAAAATTAAAGTGATCTTATGTATAATGTAACACTATGAGTTCTGAAAAAAAGCGTTTGATATGATTATGATCATGATTATGATTTTTTTTTTTTTTTTCCTTAGCTAAATCAACACAACAAAATTGTTTCATTTCATACACTTTCAATGAAATTCATATTAAATGTAGTCGTTGTTAAGAAAGGGTGGAATTTGGAGTGGTCTTACAATTTTGCAATGTATTGTGATTTCGATCAACACGTATTTTTGAACAGGCGTTTTTAAGATTTCTTTCATTTCTTTTTTCGCCCAAGAAAAAAATCATTTAAATAATCATTTTTTAACTTTGTTACTATTAAAAAATAATTGAATATTAAAACACTTTTTAAATTAAGGCAATATCATTTTATAATGCATAATGAAATGAAATGAAATGTATAATAATTTTATAATTTTTAATTCATGTATACTATATATATATATTTGGTGTGGTTAATTTATACAAAGTACTAGTATATGCGGATTTGGGCGGAGATGGACCTAGGTTCATCAGAGTATATGAAAGATTATTTTTTTAAAAATAGCAGAAAGCGAATTGTGTCTTGTTGCTGGAGGACGTATTTCAGGTTAATATCACGCGTACAAATTGTGGCATGTAAAAATTCGTAAAATGGTTTGTAAATTGAAATACAAACTGCAGAAGAAAATCCACTGTCAGTGATAACAAGTAATATAAAAACAAATTTTTGTAACGTCAATTCCTTTTTTTGTTTTCACTCTTGCAGAAAGTCCTTTATAAATAATTTTCATTCATTTTTTTAAGTTTATATGGCGCCATCTATTGGTAGATATATGCAACTTAAATCTAAAATTAATTAAGTAAATTTAATTACTGAATTAAAATTTGAAAAAACTGTATTAACATCCAGTGTCATCCACTGCAAGTTAAAAAAAAAATGTATTTGAACTTGAGTGGATGAATAAAAAGTATTTTATGAACGATTGAAAATTTGAACAAGATATGTATATAGGGAGAGTGTGAGCTAATAGAAGGAATTGAAAAAAAAAATAGCTGAAAGCGAATTGTGTCTTGTTGCTGGAGGACGTATTTCAAGTTAATATCACGCTCTCAAATTGCGGCATGTGAAAATTAATGTAGAATGGTTTGTAAATCGAAATACAAAAACTGCAGAAGAAAATCCACAAATCCACTGTCAGTGATAAAAATAGCAACTCGAAATTCTCCTTTCTCTCTTGACACAAGGGTGCGGTCGGGTTCTGCCAGACACCGACCAGCGGCGAATTAGCATAAGTAATCATTCGCCTTTTCCTCGTCCTTCAGGGAAAAGTTGGTGAGAAAAAAAACAGTAAAAAAAACCCAGGTGATTAATTCGTATTCCGCCGGCGTTTCTCGTGGCTGACCCATAGGCACACTTTCTCGTTTTTCTTTTTTCCTTACTGACTTAGGAAGTCGTGTCCACTAAAGCTGTATTTCTCCCATTGCTATGTTATTACTGGGAATTTTTTTTTTTTGTTGTTTTCTGGCAGTTAATATTTTAGGTGGAATTGGAACAAGCTGTGAAATTTTTTGTGTACTTTGTTAAGTTGCTTAACCTCTTGATTGAACAGCTTTCAGTATACTCATATTTGTATGATTTCAAACTAACCACGAGAATTATATAATAAAACAGGATAAAAACTTATTGATCATAATTCTAATAAAGCATATTTTAGATTATACCTATAAAAAAAACTATACTGAAACATAACTATATTTAAATAAAAATTGATCCATTTAGATGCTAAGTGTTTATCTCACTTAATCTGAATACATAAATATTAGTGTGTTCTATTACTTATTTTTAACGCTATATAACTATAAAAAAATTTCATTTTTTTTTTTTTTTTTATTCTCCTCAACGACCTGATGGCCGATTGGCTAGCGCTCTGGCCTTTGGTACCACAGGCTTCAAGTTCATCAAAATGAAATGTTAGTTCTTTTCATAAATACAGTGACAATATCGGGAAAATATTCTTATTCATTCATAATAAATGCCTGCGCGTGATCACTGCATTGATTGGTCAACCGGAAAAAGATTGTATGACGTGATCTGATCATCACGAGGAAGCAATCAACTATTTGATAGGATAAACGGGTGGTTCAGGTGAAGGATGGATTACGTTTCGTTTTCTACTTTTTAAAAAAATCCTTTTTGCAAATACTTACAAATAGCACTGCACTCTTCAAAGAATTGAATCATGCTAAATCCCATTGTTAAACTAAAACCTGTTAGCCTTAGGATAACGTGTGTGCTACAGGGCTCTGTTTGAATCCGCTGATAGATTCCATTATACCTTAGTTATTGCTTTCAGAAATGATGCAAATCGTTGGTGATTTAGACAGCATATTGAAGAGTCTCGCTTCGAGAATCATACTACCTGGTTGATATTTCTGGATTTTTTTTTCTCGCATACAATTGTCTAATGCGAAAATCCTTTCTCTATATCACTTCTCGGCTCGCTGCAATCTGAATGGAACACGTAAGCTGTGTTGGTTTGCTTGTCGAGAAGTGGGATAGGTGAAATACCGCTCCGCTTGATGTCGATTTTTTTTGTGTGCCGCATCGAAGGATTTACGACTTGCCGAATGGCAACTGGTCGTTTGCCTATACAGGAGAGATATAATGGTGCTTATCCCAAAGAATTCAAATTACAAATCGCGGGAACAGACGTTTGTCCGACCAAATATTTCAGATCTGGATGTAGCATAATACAATTTAAGAAACACTGATTTAGAATGTTTCTTTTTTATTCTTTCAAAGCCGAATATTTTTTTTTTTTCTATATCAAAAATTCATAATTTTTAACTTTAGTTTGTTTTCTTGCATAATCAAGCAGACATGCTTGGCCAAGTGGCTAGCGCTCTGACCTTTTTAATCACAGGCTTCAGGCTCGAGTCCTAGCGGTGGCATGGATGTTTTGTTAGTGTTTCGGAATCCACTTTAAACTGTAGGTTCCGATCTATTTAGCCCTCTTGCTCATAAAATGATCGTAGAGCGCCAAACCAAATCAAATTACCAACATGGATCAATTTTTATCTTATTTTATATCATCCCATTTTTGCCCACCGCTCATCCTTAAATTTCACAGGTTTCTGGTTCGAGTCCCGGCGGTGCCATGGGTGTTTGTAGTGGTTCGGAATCCACTTTAAACTGTAGGTCCCGGTCTGTTTAGCCTAAAGTGTGCACAAGATGACCGTAGAGCGACAAACCAAACATAAATTTCTTCAAAATGATTTTAAACTATAATTTATTCATGTTCACAAATTAATGGTAAAGATATAAGATGTCTTCTTTTAAGATTCATCTGATACTGCTTCAATCATTGACAGTGTTAACAGCAAATAAAATAATCGATGAAAGTTAAATGCACATTTAATCTGATAATTTGCATCGTTAATGTTATTCGTCATCGATTAGTCATCGTTATCTTTATGGATATTGCGTTTTAATTGCAGACGAGCAATTGATTTCTACGAAGCTATTAGATATATTTTAAATTTAAAAAAAAAGTTCTGATATATTATCACGTGAAAGGGCATAAATTTATTTGGAATAAAAATTAAGAGAATTGAATGACTCATCTTGGTGAAATGCATGTGATAATAAAGTTTTGAACTTTTATTTATTTACTTTTTTTATTCTATGAATTAAGTACTTTTTTTTTTTTTTTTTTTAATTTTATCATTTACCATTGCGATATTATTTGTAATCGTCATATGTTTAGATTACGAATTTCTTTCACTTTTAAATATTTCGTAATAACTATATAAAATAGAAAATGCAATGTTTTTACATAGAGAAAGAAAATAGTAGTCCCATGCGGGGGTATTCCCGGTAATAAAAAAGCAGATGAAGCAGCAAAAAAATTCTTGCGTTACAAGTTATTTTTGAAATATCACTTGATGACGTAAATAAATATATGGCGACTGCAATCGACCCCTCTTGGCAGATAACATGGGAGCAGGAAATGAATAATAAACTTTATTTTATAAAACCGACCATCGCATGCTTTCCAAATTCAAATCTTAACAGATTTTTAAATGTCAAATTGACAAGGTTTCGAATCGGTCATGCTTATTTTACACATAGATATCTTCTTCACGGAGAATTGCTTCTTCACTGCTCAAAATGCAATGTTTTCTCTATTAAACACATTGTCTCAGTCATTTAAAACTGGCTTATTCGGATAAAACTTACATTTAATGCTACTAATCCGTTATTGACATCCCAGACGATAACTACTATGAGAATATATACATATATATATATATATATAAATGGCGCGACGTTCTGGCTCTCGGAAACACAGGTTTCGGGTTCGAATCCCGGCGGTGCCATGGATGTTTGTAGTGGTTCGGAATCCACTTTAAACCGTAGGTCCCGGTCTAATAGGATCGTAGAGTGTTGTGGGGGTAGTGTTACTCGCTTCCATAGCTATCTTAAAGCTACACGTATTCCCTGGATAGTGCTAGATGAGTAACAGCGCTGCAGCCCTTGCTAATATCATAAAGATTAACTGTCTTTGTATTGCCAGCTACATTAGAACAACAACATCATATATTAAACGCGCTGCAACTGGTTAAAAAATATTTTGATAATAGGAATTTAATAACATTTTAAGGAATTGTATCTGGCGCAATATGCCGAATCCGCCCCTGCGCAATGAAATCTCACCAACCCACCAATAGTCGCCATACCCCCATCTCATTCGTGTTGTTAAAAATAGTGTATCCCATTCTGCCTTTTCTATCCTGAACTGAATATCATTATAGTTGTGATATTATATTGATTTTATAATATTCGTAACTTGCACTTTCAACAATAATTTTCTCTTTAATTTTATTTGTTAAAGTAATGCCAGGAGCCATTGGTTCCAGGTGTAACACCCCCCCCCCCCTTTTTTTTTTACTTTACTTTCGACAGTTTCCTTTTACCATGGTTCTTATGAAAATTCATTTGTGTATATTTGTTAGAATATATGCAGGGTGATTATAATTAAGCCACACTTTCAAAATGCTGGGAAAAAAAACCCTCGTCACACTGAGTTCAAATTTTAACTGAAAATACTTGAAAAAGAGGGAAACGATATGGAATCAAAGAAAAAAAAAAAAAATTAGTCAAATTTTTCGAATCTTTTTGGATAAAAATAAAAAAAAAAAAAGTTAGACCGATTTTTCCCATCCAATTTGGTATGGGCTTTCCATTGACAGTGTCACAACTGTTGAATAACTTGGAAGTCATTTGACTTCAAAAACAGAAGCAATCAAGCACGTTAAACACTACAGTTGGTTTAATGTACAACTCATGCCAAATATGCTATCATTTCGATTCAAAATATCGCTGGAGCCGAATTCACTTTCTTTATGCCGCTTACAGCGCCACTTATTAATACACTTTGGAAGTTTTTTTGATGCTGTACCCTTTCCACCTTCAAGTATCTTTAGTTCAAATTTGAACTCATTGTGACGAATGGTTCTTTTTTTTTTTTTTTTTTATAGCATTTTGAAAGAGGGACTGTAATTATAATCATCCTGAATATAAATTCATTTTATTTTAAAACACATATCGATAACTCCAAAAATAACAACTTAGAATTTTTAAATATTTGCATATTAATAAAGCAACTGTTTAATTTATACAGTTATAAAAACCGAGACTCTTAAATGAAAAATATTTACGAGAAATATCATTAACCTTAATTTGACGGTGATTTCCTTTCAAAAAAATAATAAATATTTCTGTGAGCATGAATTAAATGAAATAGGTTCCGATTTAAAGCTTACTGGTTTTTGGATGCCGCCCCCCCCCCCTTTTCGTGCATTGCATATGTTTAAAGCATTACGTTATATTCTTAAAGCTATCGGTGTGCCAGTTGTTGTTTTTTAATCCTTTCTCACAAACTTGTCTTGCTATTTAGTGGTTTGTTCTGCAACTTTTTTTTAAGACAGAAATAACTATAAACACAAATTCTTCTTGTGCTAAAATCCATAGAATAGCAATTAGTTTTATATTAAAAGTTAGAGCTACTAAAAATTATTTTTAAATTATTAGTTTTGATGATTTGTAGTAACATTTAATAATTACTATGTTGGTTTTATAAAATACAGGGTCATTATAACTTTCCACTTTCAAAATGCTGTAAAAAAAAAAAATCACTCGTCGCAATGAGTTCAAATTTGAACTGAAGATACTTGAAAAAAGGGGAAACGGTACGGCATCAAAAAAGTTCCAAAATGTATTAATAGATGGTGCTGTAAACGGCATAAAGAAAGTGAATTCGGTTGCCAGTGATATTTTGAATCGAAAGGACAACTTATTTGGCATGAGTTGCACATTAAACAAACTGTAATGTTCAATGTGATTGATTGTTAGGTTTTTTGAAAATGACTTCCAAGTCATTCAACAGTTGTGACACTGTTAGTGGAAAGCCCATCCACCACGACAAGGTCATACTAAACTGGATGGGAAAAATAGGTGATACTTTTTTTGATGCTATAACGTTTCCTCCTTAAAGTATCTTCAGTTCAAATTTGAACTCATTGTGACGAGTGGTTCCTTTTTTTACAGCATTTTGAAAGTGGGACTTTAATTATAATCACCCTGTATTATTGCAAGTAATTTTTGATCAAGTAAATTGCTCTCAACAAAGTTAATTGCGTTAAGAAAAGAACTTGATGTTTTAATAATGAAAAACATTTTTGTTAATACTTTTGACCCCATTATAATTCTTATATTTTCATTGTTATTACTTATCCCCCTATTCCAATCTTGTTCGCCCGTCTCCAAGAGAAACAAACAGAAGTCCCGAAACGACATCAGACTATTTACGGAAATGTTTTGCAAAATCAGAGCATTAAAAAGTCATCACCAGTCTGCTTTTTTGTGTACGTGATGTGCATATTCCAGTCGCGTGTTCGTCTGTGCCTGAAGTGATACAAGTGGCATTTACATACCAAGACTTTTAAATGATTCATCCGACTAGGTAGGACCAGTGGAAGATACGGATTTGCTTTTTTGTTTTGTCATTCACTGCTCATCTCATGGAACACTTGACATTGGTGTGGTTAAATAAATAAGCTGTTTTGATAAGAACTTGATTCGTTTCCATTTGTATTTATCCAAATGATTTTTATCTATTATTATTGTATAAATAGATTGCGATCTATTTAAGGTGTTCTGTTAAATTCTTGTCATTTGTTTTGTTTTAGTAAAGGTATTTCATAAAGGCCTTTTTAATAATGGATTCAAAGTAAGAAGTATATATAAAGAGAGCCCATGCTTACTTTTTGGGTGTTTATTTGTATCACAACCATACATCATTACAACAAAGGAAATTTATATTCAGAACAAATGCATATTCAGTATAGACAGCATGTATTTATAAAATAAATTACAGCTACTATAAATTAAACTTATTTGTAGTTTAATTTCTGGGAGTGGGGTTCCCAATCTGAAGCCTTCCAGTGGTAAATAATTCTAGTTCTGATTCATATGCAGAGTGACTCAAAATGTCATCAAATTCTACTATCATGGATGTTAATAATGTTCATTGTCATTGAATCCCCTCTGTAATCTTAATTCTCGTCAATTTTTTTTATAGGGTTCGTTTAAAAAATGTAGCATGTTTTTCTGACTTGTCCTTCAATATCGGCACGCTCGAAAAAATTCATCTGTACTGCAGTTAAGGTGGCCTTGTATAAGTAGAATATTTAGCCAATAATTTATCTTCATTTTCTGGATGTGATGAGCTGTCGTCCTATCAGTTTTAGCAATTTCTTATTCATTTTACAGATTTAGCAAATTTTCGTAATGAACTTTTCTGTATCAGTATTCTGCTACGGCATACATATCGCCAAGAATGACGACATTAACTGAGTCATAGTTTATTTGGCTGTTTTAGACATTCTATTCAACTATGACAACTATGGCATTCCTCCATACATTTACATGAAGCCTGCTATGCTTCATGCTGAGCGTTCACATGCCGAAACGAGATTTCCGAAAACTGTCAATAAACTATTATACAGTGTTGCTCTTTTTCTTCCTGAATGCTATCCCAGAATGGTTATTGTTACAGGAAGTTAAATAACACGATTAGCAGGAAGCTTCCTTTTTATTGCCCACTATCCATTGCTTTCCTTCTTCCTTCCGGCTTGGTGTTTGAAAAGCTCTTCTGCCGGTTTTATTCATGATCGTGTCCTCGATACTCATCGGCATGTGATTTGTGTTTGGTGTCAGCGTTTATTTTTGTAATGGCTCTGATAGCCTTTATCTGCTTGCTCCTAATTTTCGTGTTCATGCATTAGTAGTAGTCGTCGTCAATTCGGTCATGTTTGAGATAAGGTCGTCATGTTTTACTTTCCATTAGAACTTGGGCAATGTAATTCGAAAGAGGCCTTAAAATACTTTGTTATATTTAAGTTGCGCATACAAACTCATTTAGAACAGAGGCCTTTAACTGAAGAGACTCTCAATATGTGTCAAAATGATAAAGATGGCACTGCTTTCACATTGATAATTTTATTTTCGTTTATTCCTCAAAATTTTTTGTTTTATTAGTATCTCTTTTTGTTTTGTATGCTTTTTACAATAAATTGCAAAAGTAGCTTCCTTTTTATCATCAGTGGTTTAAAATCTCCAGATTCTGTGTTACCATTACTGAAGTAAGCGAGCAAGAGCATCTTCAATCATATCAGTCACAAGTTGTAAAAATGCATCTCAAGCCTTGATGTGTAGCGATGTAGTAATAATAGTCAAAGCCCCTATCGCAAATTCCAGTAATAACCAGTGACTGATTATTAACAATTACATTTAATCAGCCATATTAAAACTGTGCTAGAAAGAAGAGACTTTTCCACATCTGTTGGATCTTCTTATACGCAATGTTGTGTAAGGATCAAGTGAAAGCAATTATTTGTGTGAGCAAGAATAAATTTCTCGTTTTTAATAGTAATATACTTTAGGAATCGGCGTTTCTGTTATAATGTCAATGTTATTTGAAGTGAGTATAGTTGTCGAGAATATCAGTTTCTGATATGTCACATTAACAAAGTTTTTTTCATAACCGAATGCCTATCCACTATATTGCGCTTTATTTTTTTAAATATTTGATACTTTTCACAATATATTAAATGATTATTAGTTACTGCTTAATTCCAAATTTAAAAAAAAGAAAGAAAAAAAAATCGAAAACTTGTTTTACGATATAAAAATGATCAAGTATGTGAGATTTTATTTTTAAACCTCTTGTAAAAATATATATAAAAAAAAAAAAAAAAAAGTTTGATAACTGCTGAATTAATCTTCAACGAATGTACTTTTTTTTCTTACTTTAGCACTTGAAAGAAATCAAATAGATCTTAATTTTCGAACTATCTACCCAACAATCAGTTCCCAAACGCAAACAGTTTCGGAGGTTTCTGAACTCTCCTTCAGTTTACATAACCACTCGAACGCCCATCAGGTCTCGCTGGTTTTACTAATCAGGTTCATTATTTCCCTAACTTTGTGTTCCCAAATATTAATTGATTCAAACATGGTGTATTTTACTCCACTATCTATCAATAACTACATCTATAATGTCACCCAAAAATTCACGCATTATTTGAATTCCTAAACATTCTAAGTAGTCTGGAATATTTGGTAATGAAAGAGCCGATTTTCCTCCAAAATATACTTTTATAGGCTTGATGCTCGAAGAGGAGTGAGTATACCAAATTATTTTTTAAAACAAATCCTCTTGCACCTTGTATTAAAAGCATTACTTCTTGTGTGAATTTTAGGACACTTTAATACATTGTTTCGAGCATGTTTGGAACAGTGCCGTTTAAAAATAAAATTACGTGGATAGGAATCTTGTATTGACAAATTATCTGATCTTCTAGTCTGCAATTACTTAAACATCGAATAAAATATTATTCTGATGCTTAAATGTTTTTTTATTTTTTTTATTAAACTAAAGTTGTTTCATATTCCATCAGAATCTGAAATTCTTTCAAAAATTTATATATATATTTATTAATATATACACCTGTTGTATTTTTTGAAATGGACATAAGACGATGCTGGTCGTGGTCTGGATGATTGTGCATCTCTTATTTGTTCTAAGGTTAAAGATTTAGTTTGTCACTTTGCAATCATTTTTGGCACACTTTAGGCTAATTAGGCCTACAGTTTAACGTGAATTCCGAACCACTAATAACATCCATGTCACCGACAGGTACCAAAGGCCAGAGCACTAGCCAATTGGCCATCAGGCCTCTCTAAAATTAAAGTAGACGGCTTATTTTTTCTGTATCTAATGTTACAATCCCCTCGTACTAAACCTTTCGGAAAGATACGAAAAGTGTCATTAGCATTTGTTGATAAAGACAAGATTCAAAATTCAGCCAATGTAGTGCTTGTAGGGGATAAATATGTGGAAGCCTATGGAATATTTTGTTACAAAGAGGACGGAGTGAAAACATTGTTAGATGTGTGGATTATCGCTACGGAGCAAATCCTTTTCAGTCACTACTTCATACTTTGGAACTAACTTCTTTTTTTTTTTACTCTGTTTCTACGAATGTATAACGAGCAGTGATGCGCACCGCTGGCTTTTCAATGCAGGAACGAATCGCTTATCTTCCAGCCGATGAGTCACCGCTGCATTTTTATCGGCAATGTTTTTATCGTTCCTTTTTTTTTTTTTTATTCACGATTTTCTCATCTTCCACTTGACATTCGTCCTACGACATGTCAAGATGCGCCAAAAAAAAAAAAAAAATTTTCCCTTGCTTTCGATTGCATGTTATTTTTTTTTAGAAGGATGTACTTTATTAGCTGTTTTGAAAAGGACCGTGTAGATTTGAATTGCACTTAAAAGTTGTGTAGGAATTGACTGGATGAACATAATTTCAACTAAGTGCACAGTTTTCTATTGGGAAAAAAGAAAAGAAAAAAAAAATGGCAGCCTGAATCATTGAACTAGAAATAAGTCTTCCAGTTTTGCGGTTTGGTTATAAATAATCTGTCTTATTCCTTACAAGTGTAGTTGCTTGTGTTTCTAAAACAATAAACTGTTTGCAATTGAAATGTTAAATTATTTATTTCTTTTAGAAATTAGTAGATAAAATAAATAACTTTTTAATGCAGCTAAAACACAAACAAGTAATATAAAAAAAAAATTAAGTCGATTCCTACCTTTTTTCTCACTATATTGCAGAAAAGTCCTTTACAAATAAAATTGAAATTTTCCTCTTGATTTGGCGCCATCTATTATTAGATAAATGCAACTTAAATCTAAAAAAACTAAACTTAATTCGATTTAATTAATGAATTAATATTTGAACTTGAGTGGATGAATAAAAAGTATTTTATTAATGATTGAAAATTTGAACAAGATATATATAGGGAGAGTGTGAACTAATAGTAGGAATTGAAAGAAGAAAACAAAACAAAATACGTACATTTGTTGATGTTATGCAATGGCAAATACACCAATTGCATGAGAAAATTATGTTTGCTTTATTTCACTTTTCATTCTCTAATTATTAGCAACATTTCGTTATTGAATCATTATATTCACTTTAAGTTTAACTCCAACACTCATATGCAAACCACTTTGTGATAATAGACATTTTATAGTTGGAAAGACAGTGGATGTTAACTTGAATTTAAAAGTTTTTTAATTTAATTATTTTAATAATTAAAAATTACTCATTAAATCAACATTACTTCCCCTCCCCTTTTCACACAATATTGCAAAAGGTTTGAAAGAGTAAATACTAAAAAATCTCGTCCATTACTTTATGTATAATTTTGATGCAAGGCATTAAACATAATCAATTTATGTCAAATATAAAAACAGTATTTTGAAAATTTATGGTTATCTTTAACATTTTTTGTATTTCAATCAATCTTTTCTTAATCTGAATGTATGTGAAATATTGAATCCTAATGTGCTTGTTTTGGATACATAAGTACACTTTTAATTATTAAATTTGGTTATTTTTTGTATTTAATTAATGCAATTATATTTCACTTATATATTAAAATAGCATCATAAAATTAAATCTTTTGTTTTTCAGGTAAAGTTCTGTGTGAAGTATGTAAAAAAAAATGTAGCGGGAATGCTCTTAGAGTACAAGACAGATATTTTCACTTAGATTGTTTCAAATGTGCAGGTAAGTTGCAACTTCTTTTGAATCACACTAATTTATCTAATTTCTTTCATGTACCTAATTTTTTTAGCCTTCATTTCATGAAACTAAAATTGCAAAAAAATTTCTAGTAAACTATATTCTAAAAGCCCTGTCGCAAAAATTATGAAATCTTTAATCAATTCAGAATCATAATTTTTGGTGGTAAAAATGATCTGGGTATGAAATGCAAGCAATTTCCTCCTAAACTATTATTTTCTTTAACTTTCTATATGGTTTTTAGTTATGTTTTTATATTCATTCCAGGTAGAGATCTTAAGCTAATGTAACATTTTCAGCATTTAAAAAGCATCTTTAATGCCAATATATATAATACATTAAAGATAGCAAAATTTCTATGGACTATATTTGCATATCACCATGATAAAAACAAAAGTATTTATCAAACATATTCCATGTAAATGCAACCAAGTAAAGATGAAATAAACAAAAGACTTTGTTTAAGAATTCAAGAAAGTTTTTTAAATATTTCAAGTTTTCGATTATTTTATTTTAAATGGGGCAAATTAAAAAAAAAAAATCTTCTAGCAATTTGTAAACTTTTTGTCTGCTTGAAAGATGTAGACTTGAATTAATTACCCTTAATTTCCTATCTATATTCCCTAAATTAATGCTAAAAGCCATTCAAAATTTCAGGGTACTTATTTTAAGTCATTACTTACAATTTGTGAGCATACTTTCCTCAGACATTTTATAAAAAA
>BPLQ01012025.1:816660-841851 GCA_021605075.1 Caerostris darwini
TTTAATCAAATCAAATCAATTTTTTTATGAAATGTTTATTAAAAATTTCAAAGTAACAGTTAAAAGGCTTTATTTTTATATTTCTTCAGATAATTCCATTTTAATTACTATATATTAATATGTGCCATTTTTAATTTTTATCATCAGAAAGATTTTGAAAATAGTTAATGATGTATTGGAGGAATATATAAGGTGATCTATCATATTGTTGTTGAATTTTTCACATGTGATGAGCCAAGCGTTATGATATAAAGGTGCCAGTATTATATTTTCAAATTTTCGTGGTCTTCCTTATCTGGGGTCTAAATCTAGTGTTGTAAACTCTACATTTTCATCAAATGAAGTTTATACAGTATTGTATATGGTAAACAAACAGAACACACTACTAAAAGTGTTTTCAACTCAAACTATTGAGCAAACAACAAAATTTCAGTGAACAAACGAAAATTTTTACCTCATCAACAGTGCTGCCATGTATATAAAAATGAAGTAGAGATATTATATTTTTTAACTAAATATGTCTTTGCAGAAAATGGATACTAAGTGGATATAAGTATAATTACTTTGTAGAAATTGCATCACTTTCAAAGTAATTATGTTTGGTAATTTCATTAACTATGTAATAGTGAGAAAATGATGGAAATTTTGAAGAATTTTTTTAGGGAACTGTTTATAGATAAAAAGCTCATAGCAGATTCCATTCATTATTATCATTAACTTTTTTGTCAAAAATGGGCTTACACCAATTTCAAAGAAAATGGCTCATATAATTATGTAATACAGAAATATTTCTTCTGTATTTCTTGATTTTTTTAAATCAAGTTGCCTAGTTTTTATTTTTGGCTAAAATGACTTTCTTAGGATTGGTGAATAAATTAAAAATACTCTTGGGTATTATAAATCCAATTTTGAGGATTTATTAACAACTGTAGCTTATGACAGTATTAGCAATAAATTCAATTTAATGGAATTTTGACAACAATTGAACAGTATCATGTATTGAAGTGTTTTCTTTTGTTCGGCTTTTTTCAGTTGGACTTGTTTAGATATAAACTTGAATTTATTTATTTGTATTTACTTGTATACAGGCAACCATTTCCCTCTGGTGAAAAAGTAACCTACACTGGCAAGGATGTTCTTTGCACTAAATGTATTCAGATTCCTATTGTGTCTTCAGAGTCCCCTGTTCAAGAATCTCAAGTAACAAATGGGCCACTTCCTAAAAGTGAGTTTGGAATTTCTTCCACTTTCTTTTTCATTGCCTGAAGTTTTGCTGATTAACAGATCTGCATAATATTGGTTTCTTTTTATTTAGTATGTGCTGGTTGCAAAGAGGAGCTGAAAGAGGGCCAAGCTCTCATAGCTTTAGAAAAGGAGTGGCACATACGGTGCTTCAAGTGTACAGCTTGTGACGCAGTACTCCATGGGGAGTACATGGACAAGTATGTTTTTATATCTGTGGATTGTAAAGTATTATTTATTTTGATTGAATATCTCTGAAAAGCTTGCTTTTTATGTATTTTTTGCTATAAAAGACATTTATATATATATATATATATATAAATCAATAATATTCAATATTATATATTAATATACAATATTGTTTAATGTGTAATTATCTATTACAATTTTGTAAATATAACTGATATTGTCAGTGATTATAATAAAATCCATATAAAATATGTAAATAATTGTGTATTGACATAAACCCATCATAATAATCATGTAATTAGATTAAGAAGCTAGTTTTAATTTTGCAAAACATTCACTTACATAATAGAAACTGATTGATGCCCTTAAGTATCTTATGGAATGATGAATCTTAAATAAAAACTCAAATTTTTTCAGAGAAAACAATTGTAATTTTCTAATGAATTTCAAAATATCATTCATCTGATTGGTTATATTACAGAAATGGGATTACATTATTACTACTGTTGCATTAATTTGATTATAATATTGATAATCTTGCAATCACAAATAAAAATTATAAACTTTATTTTACTCAAAGGTTTTAATTTTCCTTTGAGTTACATGTTAGAATTAAGCAAAAATCAATTGAATCGGTACATAACTATAGGGAAAGATCAATATCTTAACTATAATTAAAAAAATTAATTGTAACAAAAGTTTTTAATTAAACAATTGCTAGACATTTTGAAATTAAAATACATCGATAAAGTATATTTGATTGTTCTTAGAAAATATGATCATATGTATGTGCCCTCAGGCAGGATGTTTGTGAGTTCAACAATAATTTACTTTTGTATTGAGCTAAACATTATGACTTGTCGTAATATTATTGGTAGCATTTTTCATTTATTTCAAAATAGTATCTGACTGCCGGAAAAATATTCTTGTAACAAGCTGAAAATGATAATAAATAAGTACTTGTGTCATGTAACTATTTTTGTTAGCAAAAAATTTAAATTTAAACATGTAGTGTTAATCATAACTAATTTTATTTGAGAAAAGAAAGTGTTTTAATTATTAAATAATGTAATTATATGGTATGAGTTATATACATTACTAGTAGTTATATATAAATAAAAATACAAAAAAAAAAAAAAAAAATTTTAAATTTTTTTTTTTAAAAAAAATTAAAATTAAAAATTTTTTTTTTTTTTTTTTTATTTTTATTTTTAATTTTTAAAAAATAATTTTTTAACTTTTTTTTCAATTTTTTCCCCATTTAATAAATTTTTTTTTTTTTTTATTCTAGATACTTTTATTTATCCATTTAAATAAATAAAAGGCATTTTTATATAAAGATAATTAATTGAAGTAGGGAGAAAAATATTAGGTGCATAACTGTATATTCTAGCAAGATTGATCAATAATCTTTATTTAGGAAAAAAAAATACTACTATGCAATTTAGTAAATGCTCAGACATTTTTACTGTAAAGAAAATGAGATTAATATCTGTGTAAGATAAAATGAAGTGTTAAACATATTAAAGTTGGATATCTGCCAAAAGTATTGGACAAGAGATAAAATATTTTTTTGGATAATTTCCATAAAATCTTGCAAATAGTGGTTATGTATGTATATTTAAAAACAATTTAATGAAGGTAGGAGAAATTATGTCAATGAAATTGGCTTATTGCCTACTTTTTAATTGGAGTTGAATAATTTTTGTATCTAAATATGAGTAGTATTATTAGCTTTTCATTGATAATGTGCCATTTTTAATCCCTTAGATGTCCTGAGAACATTTTTTTGTCAATAAAAATTAGAATTTATTTTTTCATTAATTTTAGTATCAATAATTCAGATAACAATTCAATTTAATAAAACTTTATTGTATTTAATCATTAAACAATCTTAATTTTTAAAAGGTTATTTTACTTATGTGTAATCATGTTAGTATATTCTATAGTTTAAAATAAAGATAATTTCAAATGTAAGGTAATAGAGACTTGTAATAAATAAAAATGGAAGATATTAATTTCAAATTTCATATTGCATTATCTCAAAAACAGTTCGACCATTATCAAAGAAGAAAAATTTTGAAGATTTATTTTTCGTTCTTAAGATAGTGCCAGTTTATCTTTTAAAGGTATTCTGATAAGAGACTTAAGCTCTGTAATTCCTTAACTGGATTGATTTAAAATGCATTATTTAATTTTATGTGTTGCATTTGAAAATATTTCTCAGTTTGAACGTACTTGCTTTTCAGAGAGGGGATTCCATATTGTGAAAAAGATTATCAAAAGCAGTTTGGCGTTAAGTGCAATCATTGTGAACGATATATTATCGGAAAAGTTTTAAGAGTAAGTATGCTCTTACTTTTTTAACTGCTACTTAATGAAATTTATTTACACAATCAAAATTCATCCCTTTTCTCCTTTTTAAATGACTTTAAAATAACTGATATTTAAGTTATACAGATGCTGTGTTTGCTGAATTGAAAGATTTCTGTGAATATTATATGGTATTGTTAATCAATTTGCTTTTCATATTTCAGGCTGGTGACAATCATCATTTTCACCCAACTTGTGCTCGGTGTTCTAAGTGTGGTGATCCTTTTGGAGATGGTGAAGAAATGTATTTGCAAGGTATGTTTTAAACTAATTGCAATTATATTAAAATTGTAATTAATTTTTTTTTTTAGTTAAATCATTCAAAATAAAGTTGCATAAAACAAAATATTAATGTCTTTTTATATAAACTTAAATAAAATAAAGTTATCCCAAACATAGAATTTGAATTATTATGTTAACAACACTATTATTCAGGTTCAATGGTCTTTTTAATATAAAAAAGTTTTGTTTTAAAAAGTTAAACATAAAAAGTCTTTAAATCTTAATACTAATACATTTTTAATTTATTTAGCTAAGTCACTTTATTATAGTAGTACTATTTAAAATAATGCTGGTTTAATTTTTATTAACTGTGTAAATAAGTAAAATTTTTATAATAAACCAAAGCAGGTCAATAAAATTTTATTGAAATTAATTTTCAACAATCTTGAATTTTTAGGAGGTGCTATTTGGCATCCACGATGTGGGCCTTCCCCTGATGGGAAAATGGATGATGATTATTTAGATGATCATAAAACAAATGGTATAATCGATGGCCATGTATGTATTGCTTATTTTGTAGATTTTTGCTATTTTTATTTATTTATTATTCAACCTTAGACTTTTTATTTTTAATACTTAGTTTGACCCATTTTAATATTTTTGTTTTATTTCAATTGATTTATTTTCTGCCTGAATTTTTATTTTTGTTCTGACATTAACCGCTTAATTTTTGTCACAGTACCCGCCTTATTCCCCTAGTCTTTCGAGTTCTCGTTCCACCAGCCCATATAGTTCACTCACCCGACAGGTTTGTTTTTGTTATCCCTTTTATTTGTATTTTGTTTTGTTGTATTTTTTCTGCTGGCTTAATTTTTAATTTTGAATAAAATGCTAATTGTTTGGTTTGTAGTAAATAAAGCATGTTTTTTTTTGTTTTTTTAAATGGATCCTATTGGTTTTTAATTTTTTTTATTCTAATTTTATAACCTATTCAATAAAGAGCTGCACTTGGTAAATATAGTAAGGATATAAGCTATAATAGATAAAGAATTTTTTTAGAATTTATTACAAAAAATTTTAAATAATAGTTTAATTTATATAAAAAGAATTTTGTCATTTAGAATTAAAATTTCCTCACTGGGATGTTTATGCATATTTACTGTTTTTTAATACCAAATTGTAGCAATCGTTATTAAGAAAACTTGTTTCCGAAATTTTTTCTTATTAAAATTTTTTTGAAATTAGTTTTCTAATAAATTAACACTGATTGTACACTATATCTTTATTGCACTAATTTTTATTAAAAAGAAATTGTAAAATTTTAATTTTACAGTGTTATCTAATTTTAAAAATTTGGTACCTACAATTATGTTTTTAATTCTTTACTTCATAAAAGTATAAAAATATTATATGTGAAAAATTACCGGCTCGTGCATATTGATTTCCATACTAAACATTTATCGAAATTCTGTTGCATGCAAAGTGTATACAATCAATATGAAGACTAGTAGTAACACATGAAAACAAAACTATTTTAATAATCAGTTTCTTTTTTAAAAAATATGTTCTTAATTTTTTTTTATTTTGAATATATTGTTTATCACTTTATATTGAGTTAATCTGATATGTTATTGAGTTTCTATCTCTTATTCTGAATTAAGAATCTTAAGTATTAGATTAGAGTCTGGTCTTTTTTTTTAAATATATAATGAAATATGTTTATTTACAAAGTTTGACACTTAAATAATGAGACTGTTGCTGTAACTTTTTTTTTTATTGACTTCATGTGTACAATTGTAGTTGTCTTCAAAAGGGTAAAAAATAACCATTAAGTTCACTGTTGTGCAAAACATTTCTGCATGTTTTCTGTCAACCATACAAGAGCTTCGCCGTTTTTGTCTATATATCTTCCACTGTCAAAAAATGGGTCCCTTTTAGCACCAATTTGCTTGATTGATAACTCAATCGAAGCATTGTCCTGGTGCAAGATTCACCAATTTTTTCCATATTGCAGGACGTTTATTTATAACATGTTTACACAGTTTTTCCAAACATTTTGTAATATTGTTGGTCAACTGGTTATCAAATAAAATTTATCAATTAAAAAAATTTTTATTAATTTAAAATTTATAATATCTAATAATAATTATAATATCCAGGATATCAAATAAAACTTTAAACATTGTGTAAAACTTCAAAGGGCATGTAATTTTTGCTTTTGGAGAAGATACAATTTTTCTGTTCATGTAATTGATACTTGATTTTTGTATTCTACAGAATTATACATGTCTCTTCAACTGTAAAAACATTTTTAAAAAATTGAGTTTTTCATTAATCTGTTCTAAAAAACACCCATAAAGTTCCTACTGTTCATCTAAGAAAATTTTCAATACCATTCTCATACACAACTTCTTTATATTCAAGTTTTCTATTAAAGAATCATTAAATACTTTCTCTGCTTATATGTAACATTTCAGTAACAGTACAGATATGCAATCTTGTCTCAATCATCATTTATGTAGTCCCTGCTTTTGAAAAATACTTTTTACAATTCAAAGACATGCAACAATACTTATTCTCCCAAGTTTTTTTCTGTTGCCAACTTTTTCAGCTTTACAAGTAACTGGATGCTATAAAGCTGTTTACTTTTCATATCTGACTTTTTCTGGTGAATTTTAAATAGACAATATTTAACTGCTGTCCAATTGTAACCAAATGGATTGAGCAAATTCCAATTTGTAGCTATGTAAGAATTCATCTCAAGGTCGAACACAAAAGGGCACAAGCTTTGGTCAACTACATTTCCAAAAATAGTTTCTTAGTAATGTTTCTTAGTATCTTTTGTGCTAGACCTTTTATAAACAAGTTGGTTAATTATCAATGCTTAGTCTTTCTATATGAATAACATGAATGAATAACAGATACCTATTTAACAATATTGTTTAAATTGGTATAACCTTATTATGTTTGGTTTTTATTATCAATAAAAACAATATAGTATGATGTGCTGTTGAATTATATTAAAGAATTGCTAATTTGTAAGCAAAAATAGATCAGGCAAATGTATTTTCACTGTTTAATGTTGAAAGTTGCCACTTTTTTATTGATTATCTCTAAATTAATTTCACATGATTTATATAATGTTTTATTGAAGTTTTTTTTTTACAAGTTTTTGTTTTGTTTAGTATGGCCGAACAAGTCCTGGAATGTTCCTTGATAAAGATCCTCTGATCACTGATCTCAGTCGTGTGTACACTCACAGCTACTTGACAGCAGAACCTACTCAGGGATATTTAAGGCGACCAATTCATCCACATCCTCCCAAATCTCCTCAGTTTCATAGACCGCCGGGTATTAAATCATGCATTTTCTCATAATAATTTTGTAATTGCTGCAAAATGTTCTTAACATCCTATATTTCCCTATATGTTAAGAACATATTTATATTTAAGACAAGCTAAATAACAAGATGCTGCAAAAAGAAGCTATTTAAAAATGAAATATTAATTTTAGGAAAAAAGATGTTTATTGATAGTTCCATGATCCTCCTTTTAAGGGAAAAATATGTAGATTCAGAAAAAGAATGTTATCTTCTATGTTTGTGTGATTGTTGATTTAATCATGTCAATCTTATTTCCTACAACACAGTTAAATACTGCAGATGTAGGAAATACAATGTTAGAACTTTTAATTTTTTTTCTCCATGATTTTTTTTACTAATTTGAAACCGATTTGTACACATAATATAAATATTAATCTTAATTTTCTAAAAAATATCACATGCACAGACTGTAGCTTCAAATAATAGACTGCTTATATTAAATAAGGACATTTGGTAACTCTCATCATGCTCAATTTTTTTTCTATTTGAAAATTAAATATTGTATAAAATACAATGTTTTAATTTCATTACATTATAAGAAATGAAAATTTTCTTTTTTACAAATGGACAGTTATAATGTGCAATAAATAAATTAATCGCAATCTGGGTACTTAAATTACACATGATTTGTTAGAATTATCCTACCAATACTCAATATACAATCTTATATATACCACTTTATTTTTCATAACACTATTGGTTTTCCATAAATTTCATAAAAATATAAAATTCAATTATATGTCATTAATATCTATGAATGCTTTATTTATAGATAGTAATAGTAGTGGTAGAAGGAGAACACCCATTTCTAGACCAACCTCTAAACAAGGTAAATTATTGTATATTTAGTGTTTTATTTAATTTTTGTACAATTACAAAATTTATTAATGTGTTTTTTTTTTTTTTCTTTTCCTTGCTGAATTTAGGGATGCAAGCTTTAGGTAAGCAATTCGATATATAAAAAAAATTTTCTACAATTGATTTTAAATGTATATATAACATATAGTTTATAAATATTTTTATATAGTGAATGTAAATGGTAAAAAAAGTACAATAAACTTATATGAACTCTGTATTCATTTGAGAGTAAGCACCAATCATCATAAGAGCATTAAGAATTTATTCCCCAAATCTCCCTGCCTCCTGGTTTTCTCAAAAAATTATGCAGGGATAGTAACTGCATGGGTTTTTTTTTTTTTTTTAACCCCCTGACTTTTTATACTAAAACTTTTACTATTTTACTTATATTGTTTATAATATTTCCATTCTATCTAATGTCAGATACTTTCGTATTCATTATAATATGAAAGTACAAAATTTATTAGTAGTACTGTAAAAATATGAAAATTTGATATGCAATGACTGTTTTTGTGTTTCAGTTGATACAATTCAATCTACTACTCCACGGCCACGTTCTCCCCACATGAATAATGAGGAACCCATTAATCTTGCTCATTATCCAGATGCTGTTAAGCCTCCACCTAATTCAGTACCCCCCATTGAAAGAGATGATTTTCCAGCACCTCCTTTCCCATACACCGATCCTGGTGAGTCTGAACTTATATAGTCTACTATCAGTGAATTGAAGTTTAATATCATTACAATTTCTTGATACAAATTATCTGCTGTATATAACCTGTGAACTCCCCTCCTCAAAAAATTTTGATAAATAATATTAATAGCTTAAATGTTTTAAAACTATAAGACATGGAACTTTAGTCTTATAGAGATATAAGCTTTTTTTTTTTTTTTTTTTTAATTTTGAAAATGGCGGGTGTTTAAAATTTGGGATTTTTTTTTTTTTTTTTTTAAGTGAAAGGAAGGAATATGTGGTCCTCACTGTGAATGCATGGAAATAGCTTGGGATGATGTAACAAATAATTTAAAGTATTCGGAGAGGATAATATATTATTGACATACATAAATTTTGTTAAAATATTGATTAGTATAGTAAATATAAAAATCACAAATTGGCAATTTTTTTGTTATTTGTTCCAATTTTTTTTGGATATTTAAAATTTCCCAATATCTTTTCCTTTTTTTATATCATTGAAAGGATCATTGCATGGCATATACATCAAGTAAATAGTATTTTTATTTTTAACAGGATTCATATTCTCTGGTTTATTTATTCAGCTTATCATTTATTTATTACTAATTTGTATTGCTATGTTTCTAAACTGTTCTTAAGAAAAAATGTTGGTTCGTATTTAGGATATCAGCCACAGATATAAAAAGACAGTTTTATTGATAAATGATATGCGAGAGAAAACGAATGTAGAATCATGAATTGTCTATGTTTTATGAGATTGTTTTTTTAATCATCAAAAATTATGCAGTGCTATATGCCAGGGTAATAAATTATGATTGTTGCCCAAATCTGAATTATATGTTTTATTGTATAAGATATTTGTCTTTAGGTCATTAAGTAACTATTTTAGTCTAAGCAATATAAGGAAGAAACTAAACTTAGCTAGTAAAGATAAGAGAGAGAGAGAAAAAAAGCATTATGTATGTTTTATTTTATGCACAATTAGTGTGTTGATTACATTTTAGATTATATAATACTCTCAAATTTATCAATTATGTGAAATTTGTTATTAAAATATTAGTATGATTTAGAAATCTTTGATCATGTAAGAATATACAAATTTTGAATTAATACATTTTATGTCTTCAGAACGAAGACGTCGCTGGAGTGGAAGTTCCAGAGATTTTGAAGTGGACGAAGATGAAAAACAGGAAGATCCTCAGCTGAAAAAAGAGGAAGAGGAATTATCAAAGATTGCTACTGGTATTGGAAAGGTAAACTTCTATTTTTGATTGAAAAGCATTTTGAAAAAAGCATTGAACTAGAAATATGTACTATTGATATTGTAAATGTCTTATGCACAAGGGAACAAAAATCATGATTTAAGTTATCAAAATTTATATATTTGTAGAAGTGTTTCTAAGTTATTTAAGTGTTTTGCTTCCTTGTTAGCTGCTAGAATAAAACTGCTTTTAGTTATAATAAATTTTATGGATTAAATTGATATTCTCACATTCATATTGAATAATAAATCTGGCCTATCCATTACTCTACTTTTTGGGAGCAGGGGAACTACTGTTTTTAATTATATGTTATATTTCAAAGTTTTATTGTTCTGGAGTTTTAAGTCTCTTTAAAAAGTATCTGAGTGGATGCTGTTGCAATATGTGCATGTTTTAAATTTTTATTTTGTATGAAGAAATAACAAGTTTGACCATTAATTTTTTTTTTTTTTTTTTTCTTAATCCCCCTAGGTAGTGCAAAGTGAGTAAGGTCGGTGTAGCCCTTATGGCATAAAAAGATCACGGTCTATTTGCCAGCTGCATTAGAAAGAAAAAAATATATATATAGATATTAAAAGGAAGATCTTCATACTTAGAAAAAAATATACAATATATTCTTGTTTATTATATTTTTTCAATAATTAAAAGATGACACCGAAAAGAAAAATACAATAAATAAAGTAAGCAATAAGAATGGTAAACAAAAAAAATCATTCACTTATTCAATTTCTGGCTTACTAATATTGGTTAAATACTCGAGATTCTTGAAGGATACTACAATATAGCAAATTGATTTTCTATTAATAGTTTCTAAATTTGTGCGTCCAATGTTAAAAAAAATTTTCCTATTTTTCTCCCTTTTAATCATATTTTATAAATATATATAAACTTTTTTTATGATGTATTATGCATTTCTAGTTATAGAAAAATTAGCTTTATTTGTTTTTAGAGAGAAAATTATACTATAAAAATTACTAAAATTGCATTGTTACACACCAAAATATCCATTTAATATGTAGTAAAAAAAAAAAAAAAAAAATTTGCAGATTATATTAAAACTATTTTGCTTCTGAAGTAAACACAGATATGTGAATCATGATAAGGTGCATAAAAATTTTTTTTAGTTTCTAAGTACTAGAAATACAATGCATAATAATAGATTTATAAATACATTTTTATTTAAAAAAATTTAAGTTACGTGTTAAATATTAATGGTCAAGTGTTTCTTCTTTATTTATATTATATCAGTTTAACTTAATTTTTTCCCCCCTTTTTCAGGTGTTTTTGAAGAACGTGCAAGAAAGAGAAAAGTTGAAAGCTTGGAAGCGATCCCACTTAGACCCCAGAAATGCTTCCCGCACTCCATCTGCAAACAAAGAACCTCCTTCTCGGTTGCGTTACTATAGCTCCATTCATGCTTGTGAGTTCAAATCTGTTAATTCCTGGCCTATTTTGTGTTGCATTCTTGAAATTTTTTCTTTCTTTTTTTAAAATGATCTAAAAATATTTTACTTGTTTGCTTGTTCATATTGAGTAAAAGAAATAATTCTTTAATTCTAGCTCCATCTAGGGACATTGATAGGCCTAGACCTTGGGAAGATGATGAATTTGATCGTAGCTCAGGATATCGTTCTTCTCTTCGCTCCTCAGGAAACACACCTTGCTACAATGGTAATCAGTTTAAAATTAAGAATTACATTGCTGCTTTATTTCATGCCGCATTATTTTTAGCAAATGCAAGAATAAAAGTGCAAGTATAGGTTGTTTTGTAGAACCAGAAGAATTCTTTAGAAATTATCGGAAGTATGATAAAAGCAACAGCTGAAGTGCCTAGTATATATTTATCTATAATCTGTGTTCAGCAGGAACACAGAGAATACTTTCTTCTTCAAAATTAAATTCTAATTCAAATTCTTCAATTATTTTCCATACAATTGAACATTGGCGTTCTAAAACTATTTTGTAACTGTTGTAAAACAATTACATTTATTAATAGTTTAAAATGTTCCATAACAGTAGGTCTATTCAAACAGACATAATTAAGCAGCTTAATACAAATTATATGCTTAATTTCATTTTTACACTTAAAAGCTTAAGTACAAATACATATTTTGATGTTTGAATAATGTGGACGAAACTTTTTATTTTGAAAAATATGTTCAAAATAGTTAATAAATTGAGGGACAATCATATAGGGAATTTAAAATAAGATATTTTATTTGTACAATAGATTGAATGCATTAAAAAATCTTAAATATTTGAGATAGACAAAATCATAATTTAATTTTTTTTTAATAACCATTTCTAAATCTGTATTAATTTATAATGAATATAAATTTAGAATTCGATGAATGAATATAAATTTGTTTCAATAAATATGAATTCCTATAGGAAGCAAATTTCTAAATTTTTGGAATTTAACTCTAGTTATATAATTTTTAATGCAGTTTTATTTATAGAAAGAAATAAACAGCTTAAAATGTAAATGTTTGATATAGAAGATAATGTTTATCTTCAAAACAATATGTCATTATAAAATTAGTTATACTAGCCAATATTATATAGTCAGGGCCAGATTTAGATGAAAAGAGGCCCTAGGCTATTCCACTTATGAGGCCCTTTCACCTCCCTTTATAAAAAATGTGGCACGGACAATAAATAAATAAAAAAGTCACACTTATTTGGACATTTATTCTCAGTACCCTATATAGTGCTTGTAACAATAACTAATCCAATATAACATTTACAAAGAGACAAAATTCAAATAATAAAAATCTTTGACTAGGAAAATAAAATAGGCAATAAAAATTATCATATTTTCTATCAAATTAAATTAAATATATTCAATATATTGAAAATTAAAGCAAATTCAATTCAGATGAATTTTAAGTTAATTGTAGGCCCCTCTTGATCTTGAGGCCTTAGGATGAAACCTAGTTAGCCTGTAGGAAAATCCGGCCCTGTGTGTAGTATGTTAAAGTAGCATTTTTCCTTTGGTAACAAATTTCATTGTAGAATTTTTTTTGCAGTTGTATCCTCACTTCGACCCATTCCAAAACCTGGTTATGGTTTTTCTACAAAATCTGCTACCCTTCCTGCTGCTGGCCGAGAAGGCGGGATGGGATTTATGGTATGGAAAATTTTATTACTTTAAATTGTTGAATAAAGTTATTTTAATCAGATATAGTAATCTAACTTCTAATCTCCCAATTTTTTGAGATAATCTTTTCGAAGTATTATAAATTTCTAGATTATAATAGGCATTCTAACAATTTTTTATAAGCATCTGATTTAAAGTACCAATTTCTAACAAAAAAATAAATTTAGTGTAATATTTGCATTTTTGTTCTTTTCAACGCAGACCAGTGATTTAGCTTTTGTGAAAATTAATCCGACGCAGAGCTCTGAATTTGGAAGTGGAAAATCTGATTGTAAGTTATCATTTACTTACTTTTTAACTGGTTTTCTTTATATTCTGATAATGTTAAATAAATTTTAATAATTTTAGTTTTCAGTTAATTAAAGACTAAAGTATATATATTTTTATATATTATTGTATTTTTATTGTATATATTATAAATTTTTTCCAGTGTCACCCACTCCAGAACAAGGGAAAATTGCAGTGGTGAGTGATAGTATTTGAAATTTAGTATATTTAATCAATGTATAGTTTAAATCGGAATATAGTCATATTGTTTAATTTTTGTAGAATCATAGTACTAGTACGACTTTCCGATCAACTCCTTATTCTGAAGGCTTCACTTTTCGTCATGCCTCCTATAGCCCACATTTGAGGCGATCTATGCCAAATGTCAATCTTCACATGTCCACAGAACCTCCTAAGGTAACACCCATTTAACGTTGCACTAATTACGCTTATGTAAAACAGAGTTTGGAATTAATTATAAAACTGTATCTCAAATTGATTTTCTATTGGGTTTCTGAAAATCTGTTGTCATTTTTTAAAATCAAGCACTTCTTTCTAAAAAAGGGCTATAATGGAATAAAAATGTATGAAGAATAAAGATTTTTTTTAAAATTTTATTTTAACCATATAAGATTCATAAATCTTGAAATGAACTCATAAAATCGAGATACTTTTATTGATTTACTAAATAAGTATGCCTGTATTTTAAAATCTTTATGTTAATTTATTTGTAACTGATGGTCAAAGAAAAGTAGTTGTCTCAATTGCAATTAATCTATTTATTTTTGTGAAGTATTAATTTAGGTTTAAGTTATAAATGTAGAAAAGTTTATAAATTTGTTGTTATTTGAAATCATCTTACGACTACAAAAAAAATATTGTTTTTAAAATAAAATAATGAATTTAAATACTGTTAATAATTTAATGCACTGTTACATTGGATTAATTGTTTTGTTTCTTTTCTTCAGCTTTATCCTTATCATTTGTTAGTGACTGGTAATTATCGCCTGCCTCCAGATATAGATAGATGTCATTTAGAAGTAAGTATTATGTTTCATAAATATTTTAATTGTGATTTTATTATTATTTTATTCTACAACCTTTTGATGTAATTCAAAATTAATTTAAAATGTGCTATGTTACTTCTTGACAAAATGCTTTTACATATTCAATTAGGAATTTAATGAAGAATTGAACATATAACATTCAAATATTAGCTTGTAAGATGTAAAATTGCCCTTTTATATCCATCAGCCTTATTTACGTCAATGTATGAATAATAGACCTTTTTAATATCCTAGTTTAAAAATAATAATCTGTGTTTAAAAAAAAACATTTATTGAATCTTGATATAATGCAGTTAATTGACTAAAAAATATGTGAAATTTTTTCACCTTCATGTTTTATTATTTTAAACTTCGGTTTTAGTTAAAAGAAATGTATAAAGATTATTTTATACTATTGAAATTTTCAAAGTTTTTGTATTAAATGTTTCTAGTGTTAATTCTGGTTTATAAAGTTGAATTTAGAGTTAAGAATTAAATCACATTTTTATTTTAAAAATGCTTTTTTAACTTAAAACATTTGACCCATTTCAAAATTAATCTAATTTTTTTTATATATGTTCCCTTTTTTAAAAAAAGAAAGAAAATATGAAAATGCAATTAATACCTTTTAAATTTTATATTCTTTGGTGAATAACAAATTTTTAAAATTATAGTTTTGTGAGGTATCCCCTTTTTCTAAAATTAATTCTGTAAAAATGGAGGCATATTTTTTTGTAAATGAACTTTTCTTTATTGAATAAAATATTTTTTAAATTTAAATATAAATATTTTTTCAGTAATATTGATATTGATAACCATTTCAATTAGTTTTAAAAATGTTTACTGGGTCAATGTGTCATATTTAGTGTAATCTAATTTTTTTATGTTATTACATATTAAAGATAAAAACAAATATCTTTTTCTTACAGCGTCATCTATCCAATGAAGAGTTTCAAGCAATCTTTCATGTGTCACGCTTAGAATTCTATCGCTTACCAGAATGGAGACGGAATGACCTTAAGAAAAGAGCTAAGCTATTTTAGGGCAACTTTTTCTAATTTAGGAAGAAGGAATCAAGCTGTACATTTAGAGTTGAAATGGAGGATTCCCCTCCACTTTGACATACTATACTTATCCACTTTGTGCATTGCATAACTTTTATTACAGTACTTCGACTGTAAGAAGGGAGAAAAAAAAATGCTATATACATTTATATATTTTTAAAATCCATCTTTAGTATGTGTTCGCTTTATTAATATTCTAATAGTTGTGTAGTTGAAATGTGAAGTAAAATATATATATATATATATATATATAAATAAGACAAAAATATTGCTTGACAAAAGCTAAAGTTATTCCAAACTGGAGTCAGGCATATGTATGCAAGCTTTGTAAACTCGTCAGAGTTTTAGTAAAAGACAATTTAGTTTTAATTGTAATTTTATTGTATATAGAGAGAAAGACAGTGTGCCGTACTTCTCTGTCCTGTACATCGTATAGTTTTTCATAATAGTTTAACTATTTCATTGAAATGATCATTTTATTCATTATATAAGATATAAAGAATTATTTTAATTAAACCGATCATTTATTTTTATTTAAATTTAGGTTTTTATTTTTTAAAAATTTTTTATTGCTATTTGGACTCTAGAAATTGACTACATTCAAATTGAATTTGCTGCTAACACATTCCTAAAAGAAAGAAAAAATTATTTCTAGTAATTTCATTTTAGCATATTTATTATTTTATTTTAGAATTTTAAATGGAGCAACAGGACTATAAAGTGTAAGGTTAAATTGACCCTGGTCTTTTTAATCTCTATACACATATAAATGTTGGATACATGTTGCCTTCTGCTTTTAGTCATGTTGTACTCCGTCCAAAGCTTTTATTGTTTACATTTCTGTACCTATATATTGCTTACATGTTTTTTGAATAAATTCAGCTTATTTTGCTTGTGCATGTTCTAAATGTTTAAGATATACCTGTATTTTATTTTGAAGAAAACATCCTGGTGTATGGATTTTGTATTAGACTGTTTAAGTCTGTAGCCATGTTGATATTCTGTGTTGAGGCTTTTAAAACTATTTAAAATGTTAACAAAAAATAATAAATTAAATAAAGCTTCAATGCTGATTAACAAATAACATTTGGTTGAAATTGATTTTCTTTCAAAGCAGCACTTATAATGTTTTCCCGGTTTGTGAATTTTCTGTTATCAATTTATTATTTCTTTTATCTGTACAGAGTTTATGTAGTGTTTTGTAATATGTTCGAGTATTTAAAAAGAAGAAATTATATTCTTACGACTGTATTTAAATAATTAAATGCATATTATAAATTGATATTTGTGTCTGTGATCTATTAAATAAAAACTTATAATAAAGCATGATTATTAAAAAAAAAAAGAGTTTCATTAAGAAATATGGTATAGATTGCCATGTTTATTTGGCTATTATTAAAGATGAACTGATACTTAACAACTGTGAAAACCTAGACATGTGGTTGAAAAAAATCTACATATCTTGATTTTGACATCTCTTGATTATTGAAATTTATTTTTAAATGATTATATTTGTTTAATCATACATATAATCATTTGAAATCTGTTGTATATAAGAAGCAAAATAAAATTTCTTAAAAAAAAAAAAAAAAAAAAGAAATGACTTAACAAGTTGAAAGATATTTCATTGGTGCATAATTTTGATGAAATGAAAAATTGTTTACAAGACTAAGAATACATGAATATAAAATTTAAAATTTTTTACTCAAAGGTAATTCTTAAAATTAAATTGATGGTGTGACAAATTTTTATAGTTCGAAAATGAATATAAGTGATAATGAAATGGAAATTAAAAAATAATAAGAAGCAGATAAAATAATTGAGGATGCAAAACTAATGCTTTTTTTAAGCTCAACTTGAAATCATTGTATTTCACATTTTAGGAAGTATTTTCAAGGAATTGCATTATATGTTTTGAATAACAAATGGATATGGTACTCTCAAACATTTATTTAAAAAGAAATTCCAGTATGAAAAATCCATATAGTGGAATTAATTTCGATAAATATTTTTATAGCTTTGAGTAGCATTAGTCCTGCTGGATATTAAGAAAAATAAAAGATATTATAATATTAGTGTTTGTTTATACTGAGGATAATTTTTATTGAGCAAGTACTGTATACAGAGTTTTTATGAAAATGAATGGTAAATCTACAAGATCATTATTATTGAACATACAAGAACATATTCAAATTTATTATAGTTAAAGCGCTGTCCATTTTATTTTTATTAGTGTTTGTTTATTATTTATTTAATCATATCATAGTCAAAATTATGATCTATGTATATTTCTATATTCAATATTTTCGAGGAAAAACCTTGAAAAAATCGTGATTTGTGTATCTATAATAGGTTTGCTAATTACATGTTTGTCATTCAAGAGTTGGTAAAAGAAACTTTAATATAATTGTTAGGTCATTATTAATAATCAAAGACAAAGATGTTAACCATTATCTATATATGAGGATACATTTGCTTTGAAATTTGGAACTATGGGGGGGGAAAGATAAAAGTAATCTCTTCTGTATTTCTGAAGGGAGGGGATAAATTATGTGTAAAACTATTAGTTTCTGTATATGCTATTATAAGTGCAATTTTAAAAGCTTTGTTCAACATATGTTGACAAGTAAATTTAATCTCAGATTTATAAGATTTTCTGCAGAACACTTAGATATTTAAGTTTATTATGCATGTATCACTTATTTTTGTAATTACACATCTGTATCCTATCTTTAAAAAAAAAAAAATAGGATATGTTAAAAAAAAATTATTATTGAAGTAAAAAAGGAAAAAAATATAAAATTGGATTTTTGAAAATATGTTTGTTAAAAATTCATAATTTGGATTTAAAGCATATATAATTCATAGAAAAATATTTCTTTTGCCTTGACATATAGCAGCCAATTGGTGAGCATAAATCTCCATCTCGAATTAACAGATTACGGTGCAATAGAGGAAAAGCAATATTATAAAACCGTACCTCACGGCAAAACATATACAAAAGCAATATATACAACGGATAAAATTTTCTGTCTTCATACTGAAATATCTTGGAGCTTCCCATTGGGAAAACCTGATAAATGCCCAAAACCAATGAATACCATAAAACCTTATTCCCGATTATCTTTAGCAACTGCTGTCGATTGAAAAAAAAAAAAATTTGGTCATTTGATTTTTAATAAGTAGATTAATAAAGAGCTTAAATTTATCGTTAAAATAAAAATTTTCCATGTTGTGATTAAGCAACCAAGAGCGTATTCAAAGTCAAAAGAAAAAAATGACTGAAAGATTTCCGACATGTTGTACGAATCGCAACATTGTTTAAGTTCGAGATTAAATGACCAGGCAATTTTATTACCCATGTAGATTGAAAAGTACTATTCCTGATGACTTGCAATGAATGGCTATCTGTAAATGTAATGTAGTCTTGAAATGCGTTGATTAAAGAGAGAGGAACAATAAAAGATCAGCAGTAAAAACACTGCTATAAAAAGAAATACCACCTGTAGAAAAATCAATTGAGCTTTTATAACTGTCATTAAATGGTTTATGAGAAGTTTTAGAGGAGAGAAAGATTTTATCTTCCCAAAGATGTTCTTTATGTTGCTCAAAAAGATGTTTAATTAAATATCCAGGTAATTCTTTATTTTGGAAACTACGGTCATGAAGACGAGTGGTGATTTTAGGATGTTATTCAATTGGTTAAAAGTTGTGAAATAATAGATATTTGTAGATTATGCACAACATTTGTGAATTTTATCTGTAAAAAAATTATTGCTTTAACTGGGGTACTGAATGACTAGGTCCGAGACAAAATGCATAACAACGTAATCTAATATATATTAATGCATAATAATAAGAGAAGATGGGTCAAAAGAAATAAGTTTAATGTAGAACAGTTTTACAAGCATGACATAAAAGGAGTTGACCAGTATCTTTGTGAAGAATTGGGATGGGGTTCCTTTAGGTTGACCTATTGCAAAACGTAATGCAGTATGATGCAAGGTGTGGAGTGTTTAATCCATATTCCAAGCAAGCTACGGATAATTGAATTTTCAATTTTGATTAAATGCCAAGATCTGCAACCTCATGTGTTAGACGTTATCGTTTTAGCACCATTTAATGTTTTCGTAATTTTCTTTTTCAAATACAAAAAATGTTCCTGAGAAGTAAAAGGGAATAAAATCAAATCTAGAATACGAGTATGGTTTCCCTACGGAATTAAAATTATAGTTCTGAAAATGTTGAGGTGATATGTTTTCTATAGGAGAAATTCACTGCTTCGCACTTGTCAGGCTGTAATAAGAATTTCCAAATTTCATACCATTGCATCAATTGGTGTACAGTTATTTGAAGATTAAAAAAAGCTTTATCAATTTTTATCTCGACAAAACAAATAAAAATATGCGTATAAACTATACATTGTGTATGATCTGGAATAACGTACAAAATATCTCACTTAAATGGTAAATAGAAAAGTCTCAAAACGCTACTTTGACGTACGCTGCGAGTGAAAAACAACTTCATAGAGACAGAATTTCTCCATTAAAAAAAAAAAAAAAAAATTCATTATTGATGAAGTTGCATAGCCATTCCTGTGGTTATCAACTGCAAGAGTTTGAAAATCAATCAGTAAAAGTTACGGCCTGATAGGCGTGTCGTCTTGATTCAATGTTGTTCATGAATACAAATAAATGGATATAAATTAATTCTTAAAATAAAAACGCAATGTTTAGCCGCCATATTAAAAAAAAGCCAATATTGCCAAAGACAGCACTGCAAAACACAATTATACAACAAATACACTACTAGCCATTAAAATTGCGGTTAAAATCTAGGATCCTGTACCCTTTGTGCCAAACACATCGCCAAGTCGGTAAGTAAGCATAGAAATGAATGGGCCAGTTAGTTTGCGCGATAAAATGATATTACGCCAAAATCTTTTACTGTGTTGCCAAATCGCCAAGTAAACAGACAAAAAGGTTGCCTAAGTTCGGTGTCATTGTCAAGTGCTATTTCGCCAAAATTTATAGCCAAACAGTGCTTTTACGCCACCATTAGCAGCCAAATAGCTATTACGTCAAAGTTTATTCCTGAAAAGGCTTTGCAGCCAAAGTTTATCGCTTTATAGCCATTTTTCACTAAGCAAATTTTGTTATATAACTTCTTTTAAGCCAAAAAATGCTTTATCGCCAATATTTATCGCTTTATAGCCAAATTTTTTCACTAAGTGAAAGTTGTTTTTTGAGGCGCTTTTACTCCAAAAGTTGATGCTTTATCGCCAATATTTATCACTTTACAGCCATATTTTTTCACTAAGTAAATCTTGTTTTTTGAGGCTCTTTTACGCCAAAAGTTGATGCTTTTTTTATCGCTAAAATTTTTTATCTCTGGAATACTTTCGCGCCAAATGAAACCGCTTTTACGCCGAAATTTAGCGCTATTATGCCAAGAAAATTATATCTAAAATGCCTTTATGCCAATTTATATCGCTTTATCGCCACATTTTTACCACTATTATGTCAACTTTTTAATGTTTTCTCTTTACGACACATATTGCCGCTTTAACGCCAAAATATATCATTAATTTGTCAACATTTTATTCCTAAATTGCTTTCACACCAAATTAAATCGCTTTATCTCCAAATTATTACGTGGAATTTTATTTTGCTAAGTCACAAAAAAGTATCGTTTAAACAAACATAATAATCGCTGTTAATTGATACAATTTCGTTACGATAAAATTTCGCTGAAGTTATTCGCCACCACACTTTTCATGAACAAAAAATAAGTCATGTTCTTTACGAAGCCGAATTCGAATGATAAATTAATATTAACAAAAGATAAAAAAGAAGAAAAAACTAGAGAATAATTTACCTTTTATTGTGGTGGAAACAAACATTTTATTCCATCGGTGAAATCATAAATTATTTTGCGGATGTCACATTTGTGCTGGCGCCGCCACATGCACTCTGCCAGATAATTATCAAATGTTCCGGACACATTATTTTATTAATATTAATTTATTTTAATTAGTAAAAATTTAAATTGTAACGTTAACTAACGTTCTAAAAAGCTAAAGCTTCAAATATTCCGAGCGAATTCTAATTACGGTTGTCAGAAAATCCTAACTAAACGAACATCTTTAAAAAGGAAATTAATTATTTCAGAATAAAATATAAGTTATTAATAAATAAAAAAATCGTTTTCTTGTTTGTTTCTTACTCTCCTGAGTGGCAACTCCATAAATATTGTTTATGTTCTGAATCAGTGACCGTAAGAATAAGTTCGGAATAATCGGTAATTTATTGGAATACTAATTTAAAAGAATATATCTTTCTGTTCTTATTTACTGCAAATAAGTATTCTGCAAATAATAATATAATCACAATAACAATAAATAGTCATTATATTGTTTGGAAAATGAAGCTACGAATTCCTCTAATTATAGTATTGCAACCCTAAAGAAATTGGCGGAAAATTGGCGAAATATTCAGGGTTGCAAGATTGGCGACTTCCTCAGGGGTACAGTATCCTAGATTTTAACCAAAATTGCTTCACCAGGAAGAAACGCAGATAACAAAATGATATTTATTGGACATATTATACTAAAATAACAAGTAATTAAATTTTCAAGAAATTTGGGTGATAGATCCTGAGAAATCAGTATCCAGAACAACAATCTCTGTCAGTAATAACAGCACTTATACGCCTGGGCATTGAGTCAGAAATTGGATGGCATGCCACAGGTACAGATGCCCATGCAGCTTCAACACAGTTCCTTAACCGTAGCGTATGGCGACGAACCAGTCGCTCGGCAACCATGGACCAGATGTTTTCTGTTGGCGAGAGATCTGGTGAACGTGCAGGACAGGGCAACAGCCGAACATTTTCCGTATCAAGGAAGGTCTGTACAATACCTGCAACATGCGGTCGTGCATTATCCTGCTGAAACGTAGGGTTTCGCAGGGCTTGAATAAAAGGTAAAGCCACGGGTCGTAACACAAAAGAAACATAACGTGCACTATTCAAAGTGCCGTCAATGCTAACAAGAGTTGACCGAGAGACTTGTATCCATACACCCCATACCATCACGCCAGATTATGAGCCAGTATGACGATGAGGAATGCACGCTGTCAATGTGCATTCACCAAGATGCCGCCAAACATGTATGCGACCATCTGGATGCTGTAAACAGTGTGTAATTGTGAGTGTTATATACTTTGGATATCATTATTTGGATGTTAGAGAATGCTGCACCTATTTATATCATATTTTCAATAATTCATTATACGCTTGTTCTTTTGCTGATGTAAACGGGACTCACAAACGATGTGTAACACACTTGTTGAGACAATTCCTGTTTCGATTTTGAGGAAATAAGACATCTCCTTTTGTCGCTCTTCCATGCCCTGCTCTTTTCCTCTCCATATGACTTCATACTGGTCTGATTCTACAAATATTCGTTACCTAGTCGGGGGAAAAAAACCACGATTGAAATTCTGGAAAGCGATTTTTTTCCAGGGGTGTGCAGGGGACTTGTGCTCTTCTTTTCAAATTCACTTATTACAAATATGCTCCTGTTCTTCCACACGTTTCAGCAATAAATACTTTTCATTGCTTCTAAGACTGGTCCCTAATTGTACTGAATTTGTGACTTAAATTTTCATTTTTAAATGTTTATTTTACTTTAAGTATTTTTTATTTTTAGTACCATTTTAAAACTTTTAGAAACTTTATTTTTTACGCTACTAACACTTAAAGCAGTCAACTATTAATTGTGAATTAAATTTATGAATTAAGATCAGGAGGCTAAGGGGTCTCTGTAATTGGTATGCCAGTTGCCAGTCGTTACTTTGTCTACGATGAGAATTCTATTGCATTATCAAGAATGGATTGGCCATTTGACTGTTGATCATCTGATCCTATGAGTCATTAATATTATTATCGATGATTTCAATAGCAATTTAATAACAGGCGACATATTCCTTGATGCGCAAAAAGCTTTCGAGTGTATGTGACATGACGGTCTCATTTACAAATTAATTCTACTATATTTTCCAAGTTATCTTATTATTTTAATCAACAATCACCTCAGCAACAGATTTTTTAAAGTTTGTTTAGAGGGTGAATACTCTTCAGTTGGCCATATCCAGGCTGACATCCCTGAAGGATGCGTAGTTCCTCAGTTTAACTTTCTACAATATCTTTACATTTGGTTTTCCTCAAGTCTAATTCATCAGCTCCTATTTATTCGCAAATGAATCTGCAGCTCTCACTTCATGCATTTATGACTAAAGGTCTCTAGAGTTTTCTTTACTATCTGGAAGAATGGCTAACTCTATGAAGAATTTCTATCAAGATAAGCAAATTTTCGGGAGAAATTATTGTTTTTTCGAAGAAGTAATATAATGGATTGATGAAGTCAAATTTCTTGGTCTCATAAATAACAAAAAAAAAAAAAAAAAATTACCTTCAGAAATCGTATAAAATATATTAAAGACAAATGTTGGAGCTAACTCATCTAAGTCTCCCTCTCATGGGTAAATATTCTAAATTATCATTCCAAAAGTAAACTCTCCTCTTCAAAGAAGTATTTCGTCCCATCTTAGTCTATGTATCCTCTATCTGTAACAAATAGGAAGTCAAGACAAATAGGAATAAAATACAAATCCTCCATCGCAGGATCTATGTTATATTTTAACACACGGGCTTTTATGTTCATAATTCAGTTATCCATAGTGACCTCAAAACTGATCCAATTCAGGAACTTATTGAAACATTAAAACTAAAAATTTAAAAAATTATTCATTGGTATTACTCATCATCGCAATCCAATAATCAAATCTCAAGTTTTTTTTTAAGCATAGTATCAGCAAAAAGAAATTTCTATATACCACAACCAGAAGGACCCTACCTTTAAAACCGACGTAGCAACAGCCAAGACATTCAGTATTATCAACGACTTCTAGATTCTTCTTGATTGATCAACTATTATCAACAATCTACAAATACAATTTTCAATTCCCTCTTCAGAAAAGAAGTGCATAAACAGAAACATAATATAAGTCAACGACATCAATAAATACTTCCTAATTAACGAAGGTCAAGCTTCGCCACTCGAAATCTTCCACCAATCTCAAGATTGGGTTTCATCCCTCCAGTTAACAGTGCCCTAAATTCTTGTCGTTTCTAGGTGAATCTGTGTTTCAACCCCCATCATCACTGCTTTCTGATTCTTTCTTTTCTGTTATCATGCACTGTATGTATATGAATTCACTATATTGTCTCTTGACCGGTTGCAATTAAGACTAACTGGGAGATATTTTAATTCTATTATTTATTTGTTATTATTTTTTATTATTAATTAACTTTTTTGATTGCTTATTTTTTTGACACTGTCGCTGCATTTTATTATTATTACTCCCTCCT
>BPLQ01012026.1:0-55013 GCA_021605075.1 Caerostris darwini
AAAACATTGTTCTGAAACCCATTTTAAAACCCATAGACCCCTGAACCCCTTTTTTTTGTGTGTAATAATTAAATTTAATAATGTATAAATCTAAAGCAACGGAATTGAACAAACACATAATCTTTGATCGAATTAAAAATTTTATATATCAATCCATCATAAATTTAAGCGAAAAACTGTTAGGATTAAAAATAAAAAGTTAAAAAAATAATATCTAAGCACAATGCATAATTATTTATGATTTAGTCATCATCATAGTTGCCATTTTTCTTATGCACAAAATAAATATTTTTTACAATATTGTTAAAAAACTGGTAATACAATCCATTTGGTGACAATCCATCCAAAACTGGTGACAAAAACTAGTAATACAATCTATTTTTAAGATGAATAAATTTTTACTATATCACAAATCAATTATCTTAACTAGTGAATAGTAAACGACCTTTCAAAATTGTCCTTGAATCACTGAAATCTATAAAGTAATCAAAACGAATAAATCTGATAAAGTACAATTACAAACAATCCTAATACCCTCGTAAAGTAATAAACTATCCGAAAACCACTCAATCAGAACTTCAGCAAGAAATACAATTAAAAAAAAAGAGAAGCAATTCCGTGATGTTCCAAGAGAGATAAAAGTTCGACTCCCACACAATTCGGATTATCCCCAAACGCCACTTTACGCCATCAATTACCCATTCCAATATGTGGATTCCGGCAGGAATGCGATTTAGAACCGAGTTGAAATTTATGACACGTCATTTCTCAAGTTAATCAATAGAAAACTCCCGTTCGCTAATTGCTGTTAGTGTCCTAGAACGGGCAGTGCTTCCCAATAAGGAGGGGAAGAGTTGTCCTTGAAAATTAGTTTTTAATTGGTGGTGTTACAAATCTTCCGTGGAATAAGGATGCATCTGAGAACAGTTTTCTGGGCCATTAAGCCCCACTAAAGTTTAATGGTCAGATATAAATATCTGCATTCCTCTTGGCAATAGAAATAATCATGATACAGAGAGCGTATCTAGTGGTAGTATTAATGATTAGAAAATAGGCAGGTGTGGATATTAAATTGTGATTGGTACGAATGCATGTTTAAACACAAATTTATACATTTTACACTTATTTAAGATCTTTATATGCAAAATATTCTGATGTAAGTGTAAGAAAATACATTTCTTATATATTTAATACATTCAGCAGCCAAGTTCATACGTTGTTCTGGGCTTAAAGTGGTCAAGTCAGCCCATTGACAAACAGGGAAATAACTCTTCCTAGAGAATCTTATATTTTCTTTTCTTACTGTTAACAACATACAGACAATAGGCGACACAATGAGGGTGGTCTGCTGAGAAAATAACTATGAAACTGAGAGTTTGTTTGCACTTCCATTTCTTTCCTTTTCCACTACTAGATATCGGAGTAGCTACAATATTACCTTCAAAATTCCTAGTTTTATTTATTTTTCTTTTTATGTTGTTTCTTATCCTACTTGGTAAACAGCAACATTTAGACAAAGTTCCAGATCCTGTGTGGTTTCATAAAAGGGGAGAGCTTCTGTTGTGGTGCAGCACCCGTAGTTAGAGGACTGACTTGTCTCTGTGACGATGCCTTTTTACGGGGTAGGGCTGTCAGCCCTACGCCCTGTAATCATATTAGACTGGGACCTATGGCTTAAAGTGGATTCTGAACCACTACAAATATCCATGGCACCCCGGCACTCGAACCTAAAACCTGTGGCACTAAGCGCCAGAGCACTAATCAATCGACAATCAAGCCCTTTTTTCTTTTTTGATACATAAGAATCTTTTCAGCATTTCAGAGAAATGAACTATCTGGAATGAGGCAGAAATACAGCCGCGTATAAACTCCCATCCCATCAACTTTCCAAGAATATATCTGTAAACAAAAGAAGAATTTCAAACGTAAACATGTTTCCACTAAACGAGCTGACCATTTCAGAAGCTAATTGGTAGAATAATCTTTCCACTAAACCAATTCGGAGGTAAATCATCGAACTTGTATACTATCAGTGCAACACGAGATTAACGAAGATGTTTATGTGTTGAAATGTTTACGATGCAGAAAAGCATGCTAGTTTAAAAATTTGGAAGAACTATTCGTGTTTTACTGTGTACAAGAAGACATAGCAGGTGTAAGTTTTGATGGAGCAGAAGTCTGTTGTGATGAAGCACCCGTAGGTAAAGAAATTTGAAGCACGTTGACTACGTGTCGCTAAAGAAGACAATAGAGAGTTTTTGCATACCGTATTTTGGACGTCCGTTAGCTTTTTCTCTCTAGCGCGCATGCTCATAGGAAACATATTTTCCTATGAGCATGCGCGCTAGGGAGGAAAAGCTAACGGACGTCCTACGGTAACTAACGTACGGTATGCAAAAACTCTCTAATGCCTTCTGGGAGGACCTTTAGGAGGAACTACCCGCGTATCTTACGAGAGAAAACACCCGGTAAGCTCTCACCAGGTAGTCCAACCAGCTAGGCAAGATGCTGAATATCACAAACGCCATCCAATCAAATTGTTTCTTGAAAGAGTGTCTACAACAAAGCCGCAAGCACATTGAACTTCAGCCCTAATGCTCACCAGCGGTGCTCGTTGGCTCTGAGTCACAAGTCTGGCTTTATTAGTAGTTAAAAAAAGTATTGATGTTATTTATTAAATAACGCAAATATTAAAATCATTGCATTATTTTAAAAGAATGGCATTTTTTTATTAAAATCATAAAAATATAACTTTGATAAAACAAGGTAATAGCTTTTAACATTTTGTATTTTTGCAAATATAATTGTTATGAATTAATTCATGCTTCATAAAAACCTAATTGAATGAAATTAAAAAACGTTTAACGTTAACTATAAATAATGGATTAAAAACATCAAGTTTTAAGTTAACGTTAACTATAAAAGTTTAATTAAACTACTAAAACTATTAAAAACCCAAATAAAACTATAAAATAAATAAAACTAAACCTAATTGGACTTAATTAAAAATAATTTAATGAAACTTAAACTTAATAAATAAAATAAAACTACTAAAAACTAAGTGTAATTAATAATTAAAAGCATTTTGAAATAAATGTACTTTCTTAAAACTAACTAACTTTTTTAATCTAATAACTGTAGAAGATAGAATGCTGTACATAAAATTCAATTTAACTTTTGTGAAAAAAAAGCAGAATTTATTTAAATTATTACCATTTGCGTAATAAAATGTAAAAACACGTCAAATTTACCTAAAATATCTTTATCGATAATGTACAAATTTTTCTCTATATTTTTTTTTCTTTCTAATGCAGCTGGCAAACAGACAGCTTGGTCTTGGATGCCTTAAGGCAAGCGCTGCACAGATGTTACTCACTTTACAATACCCAGGGGTCGCGTGTAACTTGAAGATAAGCCACGGACGCGGAGTAACAATGCCCCCGTAACGCTCTACGATTCTATTAGACAGGGACCTACGGTATAAAGTGGATTCAGAACCACTACAAACAGCCATGGCACCGCCGGGACTCTAACCCGAAATCTGTGGTTCCGAGCGCCAGAACGGCCAATCAGGCCCCAATTTTTTTTTTTGTTTTTTTCTATATTAAATATAAAAAAACACAAAAAAACAATTAACAATCATCGCATTGTAAATTACTTTAAAAAATATACATTTCAAAAACAGATAATAAATCCCGTAATGTTTAATTCATTTTCTCACAATGCTTACGTTCCATTATTAGAATAAACAATTGTTTTATTCGAAATTTAAACACAAATAAATTTCGTGAACGCTACAAAAACAAAACTTCGCATACAAAAACAATTTATAAAAACAAAACAAACAATAAAAAAAAATAATAATAATAATAAAAAAATAATAATAAATAAAAAAAAAAAAACAATTTAAAATATTTTCTAATTCAAGAAAAAGTTCTGTTCTGAAAAAGAATGTTTTCTTGTGATGCCAATAAATCTTTTTATGTAAAAAAATATAAAAAAAATCTTTCGAAATCATGCCCAGCTGTTCCACTAGAGGGCGCTGCTAGTATGTTACATGGATACTTCAATAAATTGCATAATAACTTATCGGAAATAGAATATTGCTATCTGGTCCTGTTATAACATCTTCTAAAATCGATTTTTTTTCCTACCTTTATTTATGAATTCAATATTATTTATTTATTATTGAAAATTTTAGAAATCCAATTACATTTTTAGGCTTGATTCATTGTGGTTTCGAATCAGTTTTTTTATTATCAACGTTTTTATTTAGTATCCAAATTTGTTTCTGTTATTGTTGATTTGCAGAAGACGCTTTTTGACATTGCATAATGAATATAAAAAGTAACCAAATGTTACATAATATCGGATTTACTTTTTAAATAAGGCATCAGATATTGGACTTATTGAATAAAGTTTTTCATAAAAGAAAATGTCTGATTAGTTTGTATTTAATCTAGACTACGTTTATCAGTTGGACTTTATTGAATAAATAAAGAAGTATTTTTGAATTGGATTAAAAATAAAAAATATTTATGTATCATTGGCAAAATAGATTGTATCTCAAAAAATATCCTTCTAATAAGATATCACAAATAATATTTGAGAAAAATTGATTAAAAAAATTAAAGTATGTTATTTCTCAAAGTAAATATAAAAAAAAGGAACACGAAATTTGTAATGATCGCAAATATGATTATTTAAATAAATTGGTTGGTTTGAAAAATGAGGAGAATATATTATTATAAAGGTTAGTGGGGCCAGAATGTTCGTGTGGCTAGCGCTCTGGCGCTCGGTACCACAGGTTTCGGGTTCGAGTTCCGGTGGTGCCATGGATGTTTGTAGTGTTTCGGAATCCACTTTAAGCCGTAGGTCCCAGTCTCCTATGACTGCAAGAGCAAAAGTCAGACTTCTACCTACGGGTGCTCCTTCACAACAGAAGCTGCTTCCTTCACCTTCAACCATGAGTACATACAGTTCGTGGGCTTAGTCTAGATTAGATATCTACTAAGTGGGATAAGTAACAACAACAACAATAAATGTTAGTTGAAAATTTTGATTATCTGTATTGATTGTCATCGATATGCATCTAATAAATGTACATTTTATGATACTGATACTTGTTTGCGACACATCTGTATTTTTATGAACAGGAATTATTATAAATAAATATTTAAAATTATTATCCTGTTATTAATTATTTTATGTAAATTCATAGAAAATGAAATGTACTTTTAAGTTAATATGGATAAAGACGTACAATTTAGAATATTTATAGAAAATGAATTAATAAATTATCAAATAAATTTTTTATAGATTTTATCAAAAAATGGCTAAGAAATCAATTGTTTTTTATGATAATTTTATATCAGTTTTCTGTTTGTAACTGGGTTATATAAGTGTGATGCCAATAAAATTTTAACAAATAATAATCAATAGATGCAGAAAATCTGAAAATGGTGAACAAATAAATAATGATTTTTTTTAATTATAATTATTAAAATCTTAAAAGAAACTGTAAATATTTCCATTATCCTCCTTAATAATTATTAGAAAATCTACCTGATTGGAAATTGCGGTTTATTCTGCTTATAATAACAGTTATTATTATTAATTCCCTTTTAAAATTCATACATTATCATCAAACGCCTGTCATAAAATTAACAAAGTAGAGATTTTGTAGCGCATTACTACATTATGAAAAATGCAAATTTTCAATCTTATTTTTTGTTATACATATAAAATTACCTATAAACAAGGGTTTAAATAATTCGTTCTAAATACATGAGTAACCCAATTTAATCTATTGATCTTAATAAATTTTATAATATCTGGGTCTTTATAGCACTTATAAATTTATGAACCAACGGCCGTACCATGCTGAATATATCGGTTCTCGTTAGATCACCGAAGTCAAGCATCATTGGGCGCGGTCAGTACTTGGGTGGGTGACCACCTGGGAACACCGCGTGCCGTTGGCATTCACAAATTAGGGACCTGAATGGCCGAGTGTCTAGCGCTCGGTGCCACAGGTTTCGGGTTCGAATCCCGGCGGTGCCATGGATGTTTGTAGTGGTTCGGAATCCACTTTAAGCCGTAGGTCCCGGTCTCCTATGACTGTAAGAGCGCCATGGAGCCAAAGTCAGACTTCTACCTACGGGTGCTCCATCACAACCGAAGCTGCTTCCTTCCCCTTCAATCATGAGTACATATGGGCTCGTGGGCTTGGTCAGCCAAGTGGGATAAGAAACAACAACAACAATAAATTTATGATTATATTAGAAAATATTTAAATATTTGTACCGTATTCTCCAACAATCACTTCCCTTAACACCTCTTGGAAGAGCCCTTAAAATCTTCTGCTGAAATATACCCAAATAGGCCTCATCATATCTTGCCAAAGTTCACCTTTCAGAGCCATAGACCAAAATAGGTATAATAAGGGTTTTATTTAACAAGAATTTAGTTTTTCTGTTTTTGAACTGTGGTGTAAACTGATTTCTTAACCTAAAAAAAGCCCTATTGGCAGACACAATTCTGTTTTTTAATTCTAGGTAAAATATTATTGTGACAATTAATTTCTGATCCTAAGTATTTAAAACTAAGTACAGATTCAAAAGGGTTAAGTGCCTAAGGTAATATTGGGTGTATCGTGACAAATATTTCTTGATTAAAGAATATATTTCGTTTCCTCCTGGTTTATGTCTAGATTCAAAACCCCTATAGTCAATTGAAAAGCTCGAAAAGCTTCTTCTTTTTCAATTCCTATTATTAGCTCACACTCTCCCTATATATATCTGGTTCAAATTTTCAATCGTTAATAAAATACTTTTTATTCCTCCGCTCAAGTTCAAACGCATTTTTTGAACTTGTAGTGGATGATACTTGATTTTAATACACTTTTTTCAAATATTAACTCATTAATTAAATTAAATTAATTAATTTTAGTTTTTTTAGATTAAAGTTGCATGTATCTACCAATAGATGGCGGCAGATGTAAAAGGAAAATTTCAACTTTATAAATAAAGGACTTTCTGCAATAGAGTGAAAAAAAATAGGAATTGACTTTACATTTTTTTTTTATATTTCTTGTTTAATTAAAGCTATTACATTAGTGTAGAAAATACTTAACAAAAATGAACAATATTTATAAAAAAATATTTACAAGTTAGCTTTCAATGTGAAAATAAAAAAAAAAATACATAGGGGCTAATTTAAATTTCTTTTGGGACTTAACCCCCCCTCCACCCCAATGGAAATCTTTCCATCATCCAAAAAATAAGTGGTCTGGAGTTTATCTGATCGCAGACTTTCCTAAAGGATCATTTATTTTAAAATAAAATGTCATTTTTGTCTGACCTAAATTGAAATTTTACCTCTAGAAGAGTATATAATACACATATAACTTCCAGTTATTGGATAACGTAAATATTCAGACATCATTAAATATAATTATTGCCAATATAGCGTCTCACATAAAAAAAATGTAAATGATATATATATCCTTACACTAATATCATATTACCTTTTCGAGATAATATTTTCATTACAACGGCAATTTTCCCTGCAAATGATAATGATAACAACTTCGCATAACGATAACACAAAAGTTATTTAATCGAATCTGGTAAGCACTAGATGTTGGGAAAATAATATTGGGAATATTTCATTATATAATGTTATAACAGATTTTTCTGTCTCGCTTTAATATGTGATTGCATCGTTTATCGTAACACAGCCAGAAAATAACGTAGCATTGATTTTCATAACTAATCAACGGGAAAATGAAATGAACAACCCCTATTGGTAATTTACATTGAAATGTTTATGATTGGAATATATATATATATAAAGTAAATCAATTATACCAAGTTGTATACTAATAGAATTAACACAAATATTTATTGAGTTATAATAAAAAATTTAATAAAAAAATTAAACTTATTTTTTTATACTAATTTACCAAAATATTTGCAGTAATTTGTCAAAAAATTCAATTGCATAAAAATATGATTTTAGAAAACAAAACAATTTTAGAAAATAAAACTACATACAAAGGAAATAAAATGAAATATTTATTAACTTTAGAAAATTTTAAATCCAAATTTAATTATAAAAAAATTATATATAAGTTATAGTTGTTGTTGTACTATATCCCTCAAGGAAAGAGGGGGGGCTGAATGGTCGAGTGTCTAGCGCTCTGACGCTCGGTACCGCAGGTTTCGGGTTCGAGTCCCGGAGGTGCCATGGATGTTTGTAGTGGTTCGGAATCCACTTTAAGCCGTAGGTCCCGGTCTGATATGACTGTAACAGCGTCACGGAGCGGAAATCAGACTTCTACCTACGTGTGCTCCATCACAACAGAAGCTGCCCCTTTCCCTCCATCCATGACTAGATCACTCATGGGATGCCCGTCCCGCACTGCAGGTCATTGAGGATTAGTCAATAAGGAAGGAGGGAAGACAGTTTCAGCTTCTGTTGCAATAGCGCACCCGTAAGTAGAAGTCTGACTTCTTCTCCTTGTCGCTGAAGAAGAAGGGCAGCGCTTTCAGGTAGGACTTTTATTGACAACTACTCCGCATTTGCGTATTTTATGGGAGAAATCCCGGAAAACTCCCACCATTTAGTCTGACTCACCAAGGTAAGATGCTCACAATCCCAAAACCATCGAGGCTTCTCGTGCTTTGAAGGACCTGATGGCCGAGTGGCTAGCGCTCTGGAGCTCGGTACCACAGGCTTCGTGTTTGAGTCCCGACGGTGCCATGGATGTTTGTAGTGGTTCGGAATCCGCTTTAAACTGTAGGTCACAGTCTGTTTAGCCTAAAGTGTGCCCAAGATGACCGTAGAGCGACAAACCAATTCAAACCAAACAGTGTCTACAACAAAGCCACCAGCGTAATGAACATCCGCCCTAATGCTCATCAGCGGCGCACGTTGTTACTGAGACACCAGTCGGACACTATATATAAGTAATTTTTATGTATAAAAATGTTCCCAAAATAGGAATTTACATGCAGATGGTATTATGTAAAAAATATTTTGAATAATTATTCAAGTATTTTTATTTCAATTTAATTTTTTAATAGATTGTTTTTATGAAATCTACAGACTCGTGGCTCAGCGGCAACGTGAGCCGCTGGTGAGCATTAGGACTGAGACTCAATCCACTGGAAACTTGTTGTAAACACTGTTTCAAATTAAATATTATAGTTTAAAAACACTAAAAAACATGCTTTTAGAGTTAATCAAACTAAAAACTAAAAATAATTGCTAACATAAGAATAAAATGACTGATGAGAAAAGGAATGTCACTGTTCTAAAAGCGTGGGGTGCTTTGTATGACATTTTTAAACTAACTCTGCATTTCGGAATGAAACTAGTGAAAAATTATAACGATTGATATCTAGCACCCCACGCTTTTAGAACAGTGACATTCATTTTCTCGTCAGTAAGTGTATTCTTATATTAGCAATTATTTTTTAGTTTGCTTAACTCTAAAAGCGTGTTTTTTAGTGTTTTTAAACTATAATATTTAAATGAGGTCCCGGTACGGAGGACTGGAACTATAGTTCTTACAATAATTTAAATGTGAATAAAACAAATGCTAAATGCGAATAGGTCGAGCCAGCCAGGATTCGAACAGGGAATCTCCAGATCCGCGGTCAGACGCATTATCCGTTGTGCCACTGTCCCACGTAGGTTTGAACGTCTTAGGTACTTTCATTCTACATGAGTTAAATTGCTCTTCAGAAGTTAAAATAAAATCACTAATCCTGGCGATCCTAATCGGGATGAGATAATAAACTTATCAAAATATTTTATTGTCATCGGTCCTTGATAAGTCTACAACGTTTAAATTAAATCTGATCGCTTAAAGTAAGGCAAAATCGAGCCCAAAGAGTCAGTTACAAACAAACAAGTATACAGGTGAAACTAATAAAAGTGTATTAAAAATGAGAAGTCTCGATGGTGGATTAGCTGTTGGGAATTTTCCGGCTTTTCTCCTATCTCTGCAATTTTCCAGGATTCAAAAATGAAGCTTGTGGCACCAGAGGCCAGAACGCTAGCCAATTGACCATCGGGCCGCTCACAAAGCGAAGAAACTTGATGGTGTTTGTGACATTCAATATCTTGTCTCATTAGTCGGACTACTAGTTGGAGTTTTCTAATTTTTCCCACATAAGTTATGCAAATGCGGGGTTGTTCCACCTTAAAAGATCCTAGTAGTTGCTCCAAAAGTAGTTCCTCCCGGAAGGCACTGCCCTCCTTCTTCAGCGACACGGGGCCAAGTCCTATATCTATGGGTGCTCTATCACAACAGAAGCTGTACTCTTCCCCTTCCATGAGTAGATTACTCATGGGATGTCCGTCCGGTACTACATGACACTGAGGATTAGACACAATAAAGACAAATCTTTGCGACGAGATATATCCTTGTGTCGTCTTCCACTTGGGTTTTTAGATGGACCAACTTGACAATTTTATAGATTTCGGTAACATTAGAAGTGATATGGTGTTCGACCATAAAATTTATTAGCTGGGATTTATCTGGAATCTTTCCAGTTGAACTATTTTGATAATTTCAAAGTTGGGTCCTAAAAGTTCGGATTTAATGAGCTGTTTTGTTGCTCACAGAAAGAGTTTTCAAGAAAGATTTTGACAGGACTTTTTTTTTTTTCTTAAAATAGATAGTGAAGAATTCGAAATTTTACACACTTAAAAGATTTACAGTTAAACAAACTGTACATAACAGGTGGGCTGTGCAGTGTTTAGAGCTGTTTAATCGTAATAAACCTCGAATTTTTGCGTCGATATGTGGCAATGTATAAAACATGGCTTCATCATTTCACACCGGAGTCCAATCGACAGTCAGCAGAGTGGACTGCACGTGATGAACACTAAAAATGCTATAACTTCACTAAAAATGCTATAACTCACATACTAATTGTGCAACCGCTGTCAAATCTATCCACGTGTCTTTTGAAGGTTATGACTAACTAAAAATCATAGGGATTTAATACTAGTAGCTCCATCTATGTGTCAGCCTATGAACTTTTCAGCCCATCTGTTATATTAATTAAACTGCACGTTACAGTTAACAAACAAAACATTTGAACTTTTACCATTGTGAAAGGAAAATAATTTTAATCAGTTAATTTCAGGTTAAAAAATATAAACATTGGTCCAACATTGATTAAATGGTTTTGAGATTCATAATTTTTGAGATAAATTCTTATATAGACAATTGCAAGTGATAAGTGACAAATCTTTTTGTCTGTTGCAAATTTTTGAGAAGTCCTGTTTGCAATATCCATTCCTTTATATTTAACCTATTTTTTTGAATCACTAATAAATCACTATAAAAATTAAAACAAAATTCTTTGGAGAAAATTATTTCACTTTTAAAAATATAAAACAAGGTTTTATAAATGAAATTTTCATTCAAGCACAACTGAAGCAGAACAGAACCTTTTTCTTCCTTCTTTGGTTCAAAACATTTATCATGCTGTTTCTACTACATTTTAAAATTTATAAGCTTACGTTTATTTTATCTATTTTCAAGTAGACATGTATTTTTGGTTCTTGCTTTTTTTATATGATAGTTTTTTTACAAGTATTTATTTATCTCTATCTTTCCGAGCCAACGGCCGTACCATGCTGAATATACCGGTTCTCGTTAGATCACCGAAGTTTAAGCATCATTGGGCGCGGTCAGTACTTGGGTGGGTGACCACCTGGGAACACCGCGTGCCGTTGGCAAATTTGGGACCTGAATGGCCGAGTGTCTAGCGCTCTGGCGCTCGGTGCCACAGGTTTCGGGTACGAATCCCGGCGGTGCCATGGATGTTTGTAGTGGTTCGGAATCCACTTTAAGCCGTAGGTCCCGGTCTCCTATGACTGTAAGAGCGTCACGGAGCAAAAGTCAGGCTTCTACCTACGGGTGCTCCATCACAACAGAAGCTGCTTCCTTCCCCTTCAATCATGTGCACGTATGGGCTCGTGGGCTTGGCCAGCCAAGTGGGATAAGAAACAACAAACATCTCTATCTTTCCTTTTTTTTAAATCTGTGTTATTTTTTATGATGGGGATTTCTTTTTAATTTTGAGAATAAAATATAAAAAGATAACAATGCATTGTATTAATTTGTAATTGATGCAATTTGAAATGTGATATAATTTGTAAATTACAAAGAACAAACATAATTAATAATTTTTAATCAATGACTGTTCATAAATTCTTCATTTTCCTCCCTTCAATTTTTATCACGTTTATTTTATAGTAACAAAAATTAATATAATCCAAACTAATATTTAACAAATTCGTCAATTTTATATTTGCTCGAAATTGTATAATTCGTAAATTTTACATCTGATCAAAAAATACAATTATAATTAATTTTAAATGTAATTAAAAATTTGTAAAGCTATTTTTTGTGTTCTGATAATATCATGTTTTCGAAAACAGACAAATTTTGGAATGATTAGCTACTAACAGCAATTTCAACGTTATCCATATTGCACCCAGTAATCTGCTTAGCTCCACAACATTTCTTTAACGAACAGTTAAAGTTGCTCGCGTTCTGGCGCTCTGGCCCACAGATTTAGTGTTCGAGTCCCGTCGATGACACGGGTGTTCTTTAATAATTGGGAATCCAATTTTAACCGTAGGTCTCAATCTAATATTACTATTGGCGCGGAATCCACTTTAAATGGTAAGTTCCTGGTTAATATTATTATAGGGCGTTGAGAAGACCACCCTACCCCGTAAAAAATTAAATATCTCCTGTTTCGAAATCTGCCAGTACGCAGACAGTCTTGGCCACACCATAGGGCTGTTGCGCCAATGATGATGATATAGAGATCTATCTTTTTCATTTCTATTATAAATATGTAGGAAGTCTTTGGTTCGTACATAATAATTAATTAAAATGTTTGCTGGTTTGGTTCTCTCCATTTTATAATCAACATCGTTTATTAATAATATGACATATTAACAATACTTATGGATTTCTTTACTATTTTTTTCAATCATCTACTTCTTTAGAATATCTTAGAATTCCTTTCCATTTATTTTCTCCACTGATAAATGTGGTCTAGTTCCTTTTAAATATCCATAAAGAAATCAAACTTTATTTCCTTCTAAGTACATTTTAACTACTCCCATTATAAAATGTAATTAACTATAATCCGCTAATTTCAGGTTAAAAATAAACACATCGGGTCCAACATATAAATTTAAAGAAACAAAAAAATATATTTTTAATTGATTTAAAAAACAAAAATATTTTTTTAATTGTTTTAAAAAATAATTAAGTAAAGATATATTTTTTAATTGATTTAAAAAATCTCAAATATATATTTTTAATTGTTTTAAAAATAATTAAGTAAAATTTTTTTAATTGATTTAAAAATAATTAAGTAAATATATATTTTTTAATTGTTTTAAAAATAATTAATAAAGATATATTTTTCCTTTTTAAATATATATTTTTAATTGTTTTAAAAATAATAAAGATATATTTTTAACATTTTTAAAATAATTTTTTAATTTTTTAAAAATAATTAAGTAAAGATATATTTTTTTAATTGATTTAAAAAATAATATAAATATATATTTTTTAATTGTTTTAAAAATAATTAAGTAAAGATATATTTTTAATTGATTTAAAAAATAATATAAATATATATTTTTTAATTGTTTTAAAAATAATTAAGTAAAGATATATTTTTAATTGATTTAAAAAAATAATACCAAGCTATTTTGCTTCAAATGTCACTCTTGGCAATGTGGCATAATTTCTGGGTACTAAATATATATTTTAAATTGATTTAAAAAAATAATATAAATATATATTTTTTAATTGTTTTAAAAAATAATTAAGTAAAGATATATTTTAATTGATTTAAAATAATATAAATATATATTTTTTAATTATGTTTTAAAAATAATTAAGTAAAGATATATTTTTTAATTGATTTAAAAATAATATAAATATATATATTTTTTAATTGTTTTAAAATAATTAAGTAAAGATATATTTTTAATTGATTTTAAAAAATAATATAAATATATATATTTTTTAATTGTTTTAAAAATAATTATAAAGATATATTTTTAAATTGATTTTAAAAAATAATATAAATATATATATTTTTTAATTGTTTTAAAAATTAAAAGTAAAGATATATTTTTTAAATTGATATTTTTTTAAAAAAATAATATAAATATATATTTTTTAATTGTTTTAAAAAATAATTAAGTAAAGATATATTTTTAATTGATTTGGAAAAATAATAAAATATAATTTTTATATATTTTTTAATTGTTTTTTAAAAATAATTAAGTAAAGATATATTTTTTAATTGATTTAAAAAATAATATAAATATATATTTTTAATTGTTTTAAAAAATAATTACAAGCAAAGATATATTTTTAACGATTTCAAAAAAATAATATAAATATATATTTTTAATTGTTTTAAAAATAATTAAGTAAAGATATATTTTTAATTGATTTAAAAAAAATAATATAAATATATATTTTTTAATTGTTTAAAAATAAGAAAATAAAGCAAAAGATATATTTTTTAATTGATTTAACAAATAATTAAACATAAATATATAATTTTTAAATGTTTTAAAATAATTAAGTAAAGATATATTTTTTAATTGATTTAAAACAATAATTAAGTAAATATATAATTTTTAAATGTTTTAAAAAATAATTAAGTAAATTTATATTTTTTAATTGATTTAAAATTAATTAAGTAAATATATATTGTCTTAAATTTTTGGTCATCGTTTCGTTTAGTAAATATTTTGCAGCAAATATTATATAAATATTTTTAAAATATGAACTATTAGTATATCTCCGACCTAAAAATTTGCATTTTGCAAAATAAAATTTTGACAAATACAAAGTATTTGAATTTTATAATGAACTTTGATAAATACAAAAAGGAAAGTAATAAAGTATAATTTTAAGATTTATTTCAAAACCTATATAAATTTTTTTATTTGTATTTTATATGTTTGAACTACTATAATTATTCAAAGGATAATTAGATTGGTTCTATTTATAGTCTTTACAATAAACATTTACAGAAATATAATTCAAATTTGTGATTATATTCAAATTTATAATTATATTTATAATTATTTAAAATTATATTATTATTTATATTTATTATTCAAATTTCCTTTCCATCTGAACGAGTTTAATAATTTCAGCAAATGTTTGCTCGGGACTGGACTCTATTGGTGGTGATGGAATGTTTTTGTGTACTCTTTAATAAAGGATCAGAGAAAACATGTCCTGATCTCATGCACTTTTATTATGGTGCTTCTAGCTTTTTTAATTGGTATCCTTTAACTTGTCTTTAACTGTTTTAAAGCCTTTTGGACGTTTTCATTAAGATTGTCTGGTCTTTTACATTTGTAATTTGGATTTGTTTGTATGTTCTTTTCTTTCTACGATAAGTAGCCAGATTTGCTTGGATTGAATTCCAATAAAGCCGTAGATAACAACAATATAAAAATTTCAGTTGTCGAATGCAGGGGTCTCCAAACTATGGCCCGCCAGTGTCATCAATTCGGCCCGCGACAAATAACTTATTGTTGCTGTAATAAGTTGGATAAAAAAACGCAGAATGATAATAACTCGATTTTATTGACCAGCTAGGTAAGCTTAATGGCAAGCATAATACGCACAAAATTTAACTTAAGCATAACAAATAATTGAAATGAATCCCACTAACATTATAAACTAGTGAACATCCTGCTGTTATCCTCGATAGTTATGTTGGGGTAAAGAGTATCGCATATGTATGTATATCGATGTTTGGAATGTATATATCCTGAATCAAACATATGATTTTATCCTGAAAACTCCTGAGGAACGAAAAAACTAAATTAATGCGAATGAAACCACAGGGTATCCACTTGTGAAAAAAGAAATACTAATGAAATTTATGTAATTGTAATTTTTCACTGACAATAGTTTGTAGTTTTGGATCGATTTTACTTGTATCAATTATTAAAAGAGATTTAAGATGGCAGAAAAATTTAAATGATTTTGGACCCCAGGTCTAATGCATCGTTCAATGGCAACGTTCGCAACTAGGATGTAAAATGCACATTTTGAAATTCATTGGTGGAGTCCTATGTAGTCACTACACTTGGACTTGATATCGAATCTGATATAATTTTTAATCGATCGATCTGATATAATTTTTTTCATGAACATTAAGACATTCTAATGGTAGATTAGGGGCATTCTTCCATATACGATAAATGCAAGGCCATTACCCCTTCCATTCCCCTCCGGAAGATAGTATATGAAGAACATAAACATGAACACAAAACCAAAGGAGAACTCACACAAACACGAACATTTTGCAAGAGAAAAGTTATAACCGGTACTCGCTACATTCTTATTGTATAATTAAACAATATCAGCATTCGCAAGGCAAAGATTCTGAAGTGCTTCACATTCAAACCTCTAAAAAAATTAATAAAAATTTTAAAAAAAAGGAAATATAAATTTATTCAAGATACGAAAGCAGCAACGAAATTGAAAATATTTTTAAAAAATCAAAAGGTTAAATGGAAAAAACTGCATTGACAAAAAAAAAATTTACAACAACAAGGTGTTGAAACATATTGTCCAGGAAATCCGTAAAATCCGAAAGAAATCAGTAAACCCAAAGGAAATTAATTATATTAATTGAGGATAGCTTAATGTAGGAATACACTTGGAATCTTACCCTTGGGATATTACAAAGCGCTTAATTTTTGCTAGCTAGATAATTGGATCCAAGTCAAAGGCACATCAAGCGAAGTATTCCCATGACATGGAGTAGACAGGAAAACCTTATAGTATGCAATTGAAGGAAGAGAGTACAACACTGAGAGAGAAGTCTAATACAAGAAAGAGGATACAAGTCTAGTATGCAATTGATGAAAACCGAACTGAAAGTACAATTTTGTTTTAAATGACAAACATTCTCAAACATTCTGATAAAATGATATTAAACGAGCGATTAACAGACTAAGATCAAAAAGTCATCTGATTGTGTTAGGGTTACTGTTGTCTTAGTAAACTTATTTGAGTATTATCTGATTGGGAACATTTATGGCCCGCTGCGGGATTGCCGTTAATTAGCAACATATATATATTCATAAATTAAGTTTTCATTTTCTTCTTCAATGGTGCAACAGCTCCATGGTGGGCCAAGGTCGTCCGTCTACTGGAAAAGTTTGAGACACGCGATATTTTTTTACAAGGGTAGGGTTGTCAGCCCTACCCCCAACGCTCTACAGTCATATTAGACCGGGACCTACGGTTTAAAGTAGATTCCTAATCACTACAAATACCCATGGTACAACCGGGAATCGAACCCTAAGCCTAAATTAAGTTTTAACGTATTTGATTTACAATGAGTTCCATTCAAATAAAAGAACATAAATGCACATATTCTGCTCAAACACTTTTACTTACATATTATGAAATAATATAAGTAAAATTATATAATGTAATATTATATATATTAAATAAAAATTATATCAATAAAATATAAAAAAATATAATTATATAATATAGTATTATATAATGAAATATATAAATAAAATAAGTGTTATATTTTAAATTGAAGACATTTTTTTTTCCAATGCAGCTGGCAAACACTTAGAGAGCTTGGTCTTGGATGCCTTAAGGCAAGCGCTGCACAGACGTTACTCACTTTGCATTACCCAGGGGTGCGTGTAACTTGAAGATAAGCCACGGACGAATAACAATGCCCCCGCAACGCTCTACGATCCTATTAGGACCGGGACCTACGGTTTAAAAGTGAATTCCGAACCACCACAAACACCCATGGCACCGCCGGGGACTCGAACTCGAAACCTGTGGTAACGCGGGCCAGAGCCCTAGCCACTAGGCCATTCAGGCCCCAAATTGAAGACATAAGTATATAAATTGTATATTTATACGAAACATTAATATAAAGTTCCAAACATTTTTATTTATACTAAATGAAATAACAATATTATAAAATTAAACGGATTATGACATTTATATTACAAGGCATAAGGAAATATATATCTACAGAAAACATAAGCGATTTTCTTTTTAAATTAAACCAATTCTAGTACATTCCCTGCTATAAAATATTAATAAATTTAACAATAATTTAAAATATATGACTCTATAAGCATGTTCGAAATAAATAACTTAGTTAAATATGGAAGGTCCACTTTTCATACTTTCAACTTGTTTTTTTATAGCCTAGATAAATAAACATGGCGAATTTTGGAGGTAATTGAATTTATGGTTTCCTAAAGCTTGCTTACAAATGCCAAAGTTAGGGAAAATATTTAAATCGATTACTCCAAATTTATTTCCCAGTTTGCTTATTTAAAATATATTCCATACTTCGTTTGTACAAATACCGAGTCAAATTTATTCAAAGCATTTAATTCCTGAGTTAGTATATATTTTACGATTTATAGCATATTGGGGAAAAGATTTGAGTTCGAATATGGGTTCATAGAAAAATACGTAATATCTATATAAAATATATAGCAAATCTATATAAACTTGTATTATATTTTATATGGACCTAAGATGTATAGTAATAAAATATGTTATTGAATTATTACATTTAAATTTATAAGCTTTTAAATATTTGAAACGTTTTGTGACTTTAAAATCAATAAAATTTTTCTCAATAAATATTGCATTGATATTCAATTTTGAAAATGTACTATATACATTTTGAATGTGATTAATATATTTTATTAGCTAAACATTAACTTTATTTATAACTCTCTTAAAATAAAAATTTTAATAATAAATAATATAATAAAGTGTTATGTATATATATATGTTTTTATAATTAATATAATGAGTTTTATAATATGTTTAATAATAAATTTTTCTTTGTTAATAATATATCTCTCTAGATATTGGATTCAATTTAAGTATACAAGAATTAAAAATAATATCAACATGGAGTTTTCTTCTTTATGCATAAAAAAAAAAAAAAAAAAAACATACATTTTTATATATATATATATATTTTTTATAACCTAGAAATTTTTTTAAAAAATAGAAGCTTATAAAAGCATATTTCATAATCAACTTATATATTAAATATTCATGTTAAAATATTACATAATGTAAAAAAGCTAATTCAATTTAAATAATTTAAGTAGATTAGTTTTAATACATAATCTATGTTTTAAAAACACCAACGCAAACGACAAATAAATAATACAAACGATAAATAATACAAACGATAAATAATGCAAGCGATAAATAATGCAAGCGATAAATAATGCAAACGATAAATAATGCAAACGATAAATAATACAAACGATAAATAATGCAAACGATAAATAATACAAACGATAAATAATGCAAACGATAAATAATGCAAGCGATAAAAATAATACAAACGATAAATAATACAAACGATAAATAATACAAACGATAAATAATACAAACGATAAATAATGCAAGCGATAAATAATGCAAGCGATAAATAATGCAAGCGATAAATAATGCAAGCGATAAAAAATGCAAGCGATAAATAATACAAACGATAAATAATGCAAGCGATAAATAATGCAAGCGATAAATAATGCAAACGATAAATAATGCAAGCGATAAATAATGCAAACGATAAATAATGCAAGCGACAAAAAATGCAAGCGATAAATAATACAAACGATAAATAATGCAAGCGATAAATAATACAAACGATAAATAATACAAACGATAAATAATGCAAACGATAAATAATGCAAACAATAAATAAATACAAGCGATAAATAATGCAAGCGATAAATAATACAAACGATAAATAATACAAACGATAAATAATGCAAACGATAAATAATACAAACGATAAATAATGCAAGCGATAAATAATACAAACGATAAATAATACAAACGATAAATAATACAAACACAAACGATAAATAATGCAAGCGATAAATAATACAAACGATAAATAATAAAAACGATAAATAATGCAAACGATAAATAATACAAACGATAAATAATGCAAACGATAAATAATGCAAACGATAAATAATACAAACGATAAATAATGCAAAAACGATAAATAATGCCACGAAGCGATAAATAATACAAACGATAAATAATGCAAGCGATAAATAATGCAAGCGATAAATAATGCAAGCGATAAATAATGCAAGCGATAAAAAATGCAAGCGATAAATAATACAAACGATAAATAATGCAAGCGATAAATAATGCAAGAAGCGATAAATAATGCAAACGATAAATAATGCAAGCGATAAATAATGCAAACGATAAATAATGCAAGAAGCGATAAAAAATGCAAGCGATAAATAATACAAACGATAAATAGTAAAGCGATAAATAATACAAACGATAAATATTACAAACGATAAATAATGCAAACGATAAATATTACAAACGATAAATAGTAAACGATAAATGGCCCGCAAACGATAAATAAATACAAACGATAAATAATGCAAGCGATAAATATACAAACGATAAATAATACAAACGATAAATAATGCAAACGATAAATAATACAAACGATAAATAATGCAAGCGATAAATAATACAAACGATAAATAATACAAACGATAAATAATACAAACGATAAATAATGCAAACGATAAATAATGCAAGCGATAAATAATGCAAACGATAAATAATACAAACGATAAATAATGCAAACGATAAATAATACAAACGATAAATAATGCAAACGATAAATAATGCAAACGATAAATAATACAAACGATAAATAATGCAAACGATAAATAATGCAAGCGATAAATAGCAAGCGATAAATAATGCAAACGATAAATAATGCAAGCGATAAATAATGCAAGCGATAAATAATACAAACGATAAATAATGCAAGCGATAAATAATACAAACGATAAATAATACAAACGATAAATAATACAAACGATAAATAATGCAAGCGATAAATAATACAAACGATAAATAATGCAAACGATAAATAATACAAACGATAAATAATGCAAGCGATAAATAATGCAAGCGATAAATAATGCAAGCGATAAATAATGCAAGCGATAAAAATGCAAGCGATAAATAATACAAACGATAAATAATGCAAGCGATAAAATAATACAAACGATAAATAATACAAACGATAAAAATACAAACGATAAATAATGCAAGCGATAAATAATACAAACGATAAATAATACAAACGATAAATAATGCAAGCGATAAATAATGCAAGCGATACAAACGATAAATATTACAAACGATAAATAATGCAAGCGATAAATAATACAAGCGATAAATAATACAAAGATAAATAATGCAAACGATAAATAATACAAACGATAAATAATGCAAGCGATAAATAATGCAAGCGATAAATAATACAAACGATAAATAATACAAACGATAAATAATGCAGAAAGAAGCGATAAATAATAAACGATAAATAATGCAAACGATAAATAATGCAAACGATAAATAATGCAAACGATAAATAATGCAAACGATAAATAATACAAACGATAAATAATACAAACGATAAATAATACAAACGATAAATAATGCAAGCGATAAATAAACACGATATACATCAAAAGTTACAAGACGTTTTATGTTCTTTGAAAAATAATATCTAATGGAATAAAAAACTTTAAAAAATTATAAAAAATCACCTTTACTTTGAAAAATCATAAGAAAATAAAAATATATATATCTTTTCACTTTATAAGAAGAAAAAAAAAAATGTTGCTTTCTTTGATTTTTAATGCTTACGTAGAATCAGAAATAAAATATATTCATGTTTTCAGAATAAAAAAATATATATATATAAAGAATATAATAAATTAAAAAAGCGGAATGTTTTTATTATTAGAGAGTTTTTGCATACCGTACGTTAGTCAATGTAGGACGTCCGTTAGCTTTTTCTCCCTAGCGCGCATGGTCAGTTTCCTATGAGCATGCGCGCTAGGGGAGAAAAAGCTAACGGACGTCCTACGGTAATCAACGTACGGTATGCAAAAACTCTATTCTCAATGATATTTTAAGCTGTAATAAGATTATTTTCGAATAAGCGTTATCTAACAATTTTCAAAATTCTGGGATTATTTTTTCTTTTCCGTTTCTCATTTTTCAATAGATAGGTATTTTGAGCTTAAAAATAATATTTTAGTTCTTAAACATCGCAAATAGATATTTATTTTTCATGGAAACATTTCACAAATAATGTTAAATGTCAAAATTATCTTAAATCGTTTTTAATTTTGTATACGTATTAAAAAATATTTATTGTTTATATGATACATTGATAACGAAATATTTTACGAAATTTTTCGGCAATTATTGATTATTATAATTGTCTAACTGTGCTTCCTCCTACACACTATCAAGAGATCCAACTGTAGCGTTCAGTAGAAATGGTCAGAAGGACTCGAGACTCTCACTCGAAAGGAAGTATAGCGCAACTTGGTCTCCGGCTGAGATACGTTTAGTTTTTTCTCTAAGGAGTGGACATTTACACAACCATGCGTATTAGTTCGCCTGCAAACACTCGCCAAGAGTGGAAGTATATTTCGCGCCTCCTGCGCGTGGCTGAGTATAGGGTTTTGTACTTAGAAGTGGTCCTTCCCCGAATCACAAATTATATTCTTTAAATGTGTTAAATATTGTAAGTCTGTAGTTGTGTAAGGTTTGTGCATGTTTAACTAAAGCTGTGAGTTCTCCAATCTGTGCCTCAAGTACTTCCAATCCAGCCACATAATCGCAATCTGTCGTTTGCCCGACCTACACCCTAAACAAATTATTTTCGTTATGAATATAACGAGTGCTTAATTACGTAATTAACTCAATGGACATTTTGAAAAACTTTATATGCTATTTAATTTCTTCTCATTTCTTTTGTCTTGAAAAAGTTTACAAATTATAAAATAAATTATTGAATGGAGTTTACTGCGGTTATTTGTTGCTACCAGAGCGGCATATGTAGTAAAGTTAACTAATCTGTATTGCCAATGTCCCCGGATGTCTTACAGTTAAGTTGGATTCCCATCAGGTACTAATTAGATCACACGTCAGAATAGGTCAGCCATTCAGAAGACGCAGTGCGCAGGAATTCAGATTTTTGATTGGTTAATGTTTTGCGATGTGCGGTCATTACATCTAGCTGAAATAACGCTTCAGATTTGAGGTTTGGTTTGGTTTGTTGCTTGTAAACAGTCGATTTACAGTTAGAGACCTTTCTCATGAGGTTGGAATTTCAAAAGGATCGGTCAATTCCATTTTGGGCCTCAAACGCGTCAAATCTCGATGGGTACCGAAAACGCTGAATGCGCCAGCTCCCATGGCATTGATTCTTCGTGACAATTTCTCCAAAAATGAAACCCATATCGTTCCACAACCACCGTATTCACGCCGCGCGACTTCTGGCAATCCCCTAAACTCAAAAGACCACCCCGGGAACACCGTTTTGAGTCGAATGAAGAGATTCAATGTGAATCGCCACGTTCTTTGAAGGTCATCCCTGCCGATGACTTTTTAGACTGCATTGAGGATTGGACATAAAAGTTGGCATAAGTGCATTGTGTCCGCATAGAATTACTGTGAAGGCGATGCAATAAATTTGGAAGAAGAAATTAAGAGTTTTTGAAAAAAAAATTAAAATTGGTCTTACTTTTTGGGCACAATAGGGTTTGCATATAGTTTAAATCACTTCAGAGAAAAATTACTACAATATTTGTATTATCAAGGAAACATTTTTAACATACATCTCTTGGGTCTCTTGGGAACATTTCCATTCCCTTAACGACATCAGAGTGATGTTCCAAAAATGTAAAGACCCCGAGATAAAAGTCCCATTCCATACAGAAAAACGACCAACACTCCCATAAGAGGTGTTGAAAAGAAATGGATTGGGTTTGGCCCATCCAAAACAACACCCACACATTCCGCGGCCCTTAACATGTTTCTATCGATCCTCTTCCTAAGTGGAATAAAAGGAAGTTTGCATTTATTTGTGTTTTTTTTCCCACGCGGAAGCATTTCGAGAGTAAGATAATACTTGGATGGATTTGCTATAAAGGGCTCTTTTGTAAGTTTGGAAAGCCATCAGTATTCAATTTCGCTTTTTGGGGAAAACAAATCACTTTATGGCATTATTTTTTTCTGGGTGATCGGTATTGTAATGTGTGTTATCACGAAAGATTTGTTATAAGTATCGAATAAACAGTTGCTTTATTGTTATTGGTACGTCGATGAAATTATAACATTTCGTATCGTGTGCTGTGTTAGCATGTTGGATGAAGTTGTCAGAATTTTCAAATGCATGTGCTTCAGGCGTGAAAGACTTAATAAACCATCAAAATTTGAAGAAATTTAAAATGATCGAAAGAATTCCTTAAAAATGCTATGTTAGATGACCAAATTATTATTTGGCATTTTATATTTAAGTATTGAAGCATCATTGGTATATTTTTGTATACATTTCCTGACGACTATATTCTTTTCAAGCCAAAAACATTATGAACTTTATGCATAAAAATATATACGTGATATTATACATAAGGGCCTGAATGACCGAGTGACTAGCGCTTGCCGCCACAGATTTCGAGTTCGATTCCCGGCTATTCCGTGGATGTTTGCAGCGATTCGGAATCCACTTTATACCATAGGTCCTAGTCTAACAGGATCGTAGAGTGTTGCAGGGGTATTATTACTCCGCATCCGTAGCTTATCTTCAAACTACACGCGCCTCCTGGGTAGTGCTAAGTGAGTAACGTCGGTTGCCTTCAGACATCAAAGACAACTGTCTAAGTGTTTGCCAGCTGTATTAGAGCAAAAAAATATTACACATAATATATACACAATATTATCTAATGGTTTATAAAAAAAAATCTTGCATTTGTTTTAAAATATCAGCCACTTTGCCCTTTGTTCTGCTTTACCCAAAGTGGGTACCAACACATTCCTGAATTGCACTCACATTCAAACACCGCAATTTTGAACGAATTATCCCAGGAATGACATATAGAAAGGGGAGGTTTCAAATCCTCTTCCACTATTTTTTCGAATGGAAGTATTCTAATACTCGTACAAGGGTATGCATCCCCAGTGGAAGAATATTAAGGCCTATAGATTTATGTAATCCATCCTTGGGGGAGTTTCCTCCGATGGGAGGATGTTTCAATGCATATATTAAAAGTTATCCATCCCCTGTGCAGACACAGGAGCTTTCGGTTCGGCTTCAACGGTCGGACTTCAAACACAGCTCTTCTGTTTTGGCAGTCGAGTGCGCTATCTATAAAGGCACTCTGGTCCTACCTATAATATGATTATCGTTTCTGATAATCATAATTTAATTATGTACTAATCCAGTAGGATGTTATATTGATGTCTTATTGCAACCAAAATGTATAACATTTTGCTAATTAAAATGTTTTATAATAAATATTATTTATTTATTATACATTTGTAAACAAATGATTTTACATTCATTTATATAATAGGATTCCCCTAACAGGGGAGGTGTAAATAAAAGATATAACGGATTGCGTTCTCAGAAATCGCGCAACATTATAAAAATAATTTAATTAAAATATCATCCTGGTATTTTATTTGAATGTTTTTGTTTTTTTGAACATTTAACTGTCAGAAAAAAAATTAATATTTTAATGTTTATATTTTAAAGTACAATAAAATATTTCTGTGAAACTTTTAAAAGACTCTTAGTTTTCGATGAAAATTATAAGCTGCGATAAATTTTTAAAAAATTAATAATGAAAACAAATCTATTGTGTATTAATTATTGTCTTTTATTTGTTTACTATGTAAATTCAATAGAAGAAAATGCATTATGGCATAGAAATATTTTCACATTAAAATATCAGGATCTTACAGACATATCAATCATAACACTAGATGAGCTGAAGTATTAGTATCAAACAGACGTTTTTTCATTTTTTTCCTTTCATCTGGATTACCAAATTGCAAATTTGAAAGTAAGAAATTAAAACATTTTAGTGACATCACTGCATGAAAAATATCAGGGCCAGTTCCATCAGTAGCAAAAAAAACATTTGACATCCTCATGACTGATTTGAAGATTCACAATTATATGAGCAAATCAACAGTGCTCTCAGCTTCTTGATGTTCGCGTGACCTACAGTGACCGGTTATCAAAGTGTCACACGATCCTTGGCAATCACAGTGATGTTTTGTCACAAAACAGGAACAACCAGAAATTTAAGTCGAAAAAAAAAAAAAAGTTCTGTCATAAATTGAAAATGCCATAGTATAAAAATTAGACAATTTCATATAAATATATTTTTTCCAGAATAAAAAATTCCTTTTTGTCCTAATCCCTTAAAATTACTTCTATAAAAAGATCTATACAAAAATAAATAGAAAAAGTCAAGATCAAATCACCCCCTTTCCATTCAAAATCAATGAGAGGACTGCGAGTTTGCAAACTGCAAATTGCAACTGCAAATTGCAAATTGCTGCCACATTTATGATTCTGTCCCTACAAATTTCTGTCATATTCATTTCTATCTTATAAAAATAAACGTATCTCCAATCCTCACTTTTCGATGGACAACAATACATATTAAATATATTTTATTAAAGTAGCCTTCTATTTTTAGAAGAAATATGTTCTGTTTAAACATACTACAAAAGGGATTTTAAATTGACAATACATTGAAAAATGCTACCAGTTCAATAAAACTCAAGCTGGCAAAACTTTTTAAGTAGCAGAATAAATCAAGTCTCACAAAAGAGATGAATTTATCTTCCAATATTTGAAGATGTATGATAAAACAAGATTTTCTTCTTCTTAAGTCTTATAAAATAAGCAGCAAATCCCAAAATAGTGTTGAATTAAGTGTGAGTTTGGATAGAAGTTATTTTTTTACTGAAAAAGAAGATGTGATGCTTTAAACATAGAGCTGGAGAATATAAATTGCATTATTTTGGAACTCGGTACAGTAAATTTTTAAACATCACAGCTTTGTTGAAACTTATGTAATGAAACAGCAACTTTATGATCTTTTATAAAAATAGGAATAGTTTTCGAACTGGTGATGTTTACGTAAGCCAAACATATTGACTTTTGGTAACGTGCTATTAGAAAAGCAGATATATATATATATAGATTTGGTTTGGTTTAGTTTAGTTTGTCGCTCTACGGTCATTTTTTGCTCCACTCTAGGCTAATTAGACCGAGACCTATAGTGTGTAACGTGATTCCGAACCACTCACAAACATCCATGCCACCGCCAGGAACAAATAGGTGGAAGATTTAATGTTACTTAAGGTATATCATAGCGCAGTAAACTATACATATTATTTGGATTTTATAAAACATGCGATCCAATACGGAACATATCCATACATAAGACATATGCCACGGACAGCCCACAACTTCTGCGTCATATGTAATTTCAGACAACTTCCATCAAGTACCTTGAATACCAATGCAAGACGCTTTACAAATAGCCATCAAGTCACCTAGTATTTGAAAGTAGTGATTTCAAGAGACGCTGTGACATGAACCTCAATCCTCATGCACGCTAGTTATATGTGTTATCTCTGGGCCAAGAGTGGATAATCGTACTCCTTGTTGCATAGCTACGCCATTTTCCACCACAATTTTAAATGTCCTCTCTCCCCTTTCCAGGAATGTCTCTGGAAGATCAGTACATTAGTTTTTTCCTCCATGAATCCAATGAAAGTTCTTGCCTGTTTATGAGTTTATTGTAATCTCCAGAGGGAACACGAGAAATTTCAATTCAGCTTGAGTGTCCGGTTTTACGGAGACTTTTTTAGTTATAAACAATACCTACGTAATTCGGCAATCAATCAGTTTCTTGTCTTCATTATCCGTCAGTATATTGTTGTTTAGTTCAAGGCAGATTAATATACAAAATTACTTTTGTCCGATGTGAGGCCAATTTGTTAACGTGCAGAAAGGCAAGTTCGAATCTACTAACGACATTTGTTGGAATCAATGCTATCAGAAACGATAAGATTCGATGGCGCCTGTGACAACGTGTGTAAATTTTCTCATGTGATAGTGCGCCTGGCTGGTAGGAGAAATCCAGGTTTTTTCCCATATGACATGCGAATGCGGGGGATGCATGCGAATATATTTATCTCTAAAAAGTCCTCTAAAACGTCGTAAAACAGCTTCTAGAACGGCGTTCAGACGAGAGAACGATAGAAAAAGGGTGAACTCGCTTCGAAGGTCTCCGTCTGACCTCGAGGAACTTATTAAAATATAGTAAATTCTTTGAAGTGGTTAGTCGCTCTACAATCATCTTGGGCATAGGAGGGTTAAACAGACCAGGACCTACAGTTTAAAGTGGATTCCGAACGACAAACAAACATCCATGCCACCGCCAGGATTAGAACCTGAATCCTGTGATACCAAAGGCCAGAGAACTAACCTATTGGCCACCAGGTCGCTAACGATTGGCGTGAGGAATTAAATACTCATTTGTCAGAGTCGGTTATTTATGAATCATTCGGTTCAATCATAGACCCAGTATAACATGATGCAAGTAAGAAGCAGAGAAATAAAAGTTCTTATAAAAGACAATAAATGTCCCTAAACAATCATTTGTGGCATGGTTGAGATCATGAGAACCACGATTTATAAGAAAAACCATCAAAAATCAGCAGAAATCTACTTTATCATACCGCCCCTCTTATAAGTTCTCGTGAGATGAGAAATTTAGCAGCTGTTCCTGTACAATTGTTTACCATTGCAACAATGTCTAGAAGCAGAGTAAACACACCACCACCCTTATGACGTTATATTATAAATTTATATAACCACTATTATACCTCAGTGAATTCAATTTGAAGATATTATCATATCTAAATTGTGCTTCACGCTCGCTAAGCACTACGTTTGAATGACGGATGATATCCGTTTTGTGTACAATGTAAAAGTTTCTTCTTGCTATTTAATCAAGTTTTGTATAGGAAAAGATAAGAACTGTCGTGTTGTAATGAGCAATATTGAACGAATATATTGGGTATTTTTAGTTACGTTATTTGATCAGTAAAAAATCCGATAATTATATTATTATCCGATTACGAATTATCCTGATTACGATTATTATTATAATTAGATCATAATCCGATTACGAATTATTCCGATTACAATTATTATTATTATTATTATTATATTACAATCCGATTACGAATTATTTCGATTACGATTATTATTATAATTATATTATAATCCAATTACGAATATTATTGTCATTGAACTAGATACACTATTTGAGTTTTTAAAATTTTCTCCTCGTAATTGTTCATAAGAGAATGAGAGTTCAATTCCTGCTGGTTATGCTTGCTATAGATCATTGTTTTCTTATCCCACTTGGCAGATAGCATCATCTAAACCAAGTCCAAAAAATTGTGTGGTCTCACAGAAGGAGGGAGAGTTCCTTCACTTCTGTTGTAAAGAAGCAATTGTAGGTAAAAGTCTGACTTGGCTCCAAGACGCTGAAAAAGGAGAGCAGTGCCTCCAGTGAGGACTTTTTAGTGGCAACTTCCTCGCAATTGCGTATCGTATGGGATAAAACCTGGAAAACTCGCACCAGGAAGTCCGACTCACGAGACATCCATGACTTGAACATCCCAAAAGATATCGAGTCTTATTGCTTTTTGAAACAGTGTCTACAACAAAGCCACCAGCGGATTGAACGTCAACCCTCAGCCTATTGCTTATATTTTACATGTAGTTTTAGTATAGAAGGACACAAAATCGTACAATGTTATTGCAGTGTCTAATCCTAAATGACCTGTAGTGCGGGACGGGCGTCTCATGAGTAATCTACTCATGGATGAAAGGAAAGGGGACAGCCTCTGTTGGGATGGAGCACCCGTAGGTAAAAGTCTGACTTGGCTACGAGTCGCTGAAGAAGGAGAGTAGGGCTTTCCGAGGGGAATTATAAGGGGAAATACCCCATATTTGCGTATAATATGGATGAAAACACAAAAAATTGCCTTCAGTTAGTCTGACTAAAGTGGCAAGATGCTGAGCATCCCAAAAGCTATCGAATCTCCTCGTCTTTTGAAACATTGTCTACAAGAAAGCCGCCAGCGTATGGAACCTCAGCCTTAATGCTTACTAGTGGCGTATGTTGCCACTAAGTCACGACTCAGCCTTGGATTATTGTAAAGGGATCAACATAAAAATAAGCTTTATTAAAATGAGCAATACTGAAGATAGAGCAAACAAAAGGTTTTTCAAATATGCAACAAAAATTAATTTAAAAAAGAAAAAGTCAGTAGTTTTAAAATTAATTTATGGACATTTGTGAAAAAAAAAGTTCATGACATTTGTATTTGGATTCTGATTGTGTATTTTGTTCCTTTCAATAGAAAGTTTTTGCATACCGTATTTCGGACGTCCGTTAGCTTTTTCTCCCTAGCACGCATGCTCATAGGAAATTGCGCATGCGTATCTGTAATAATATTTCCTATGAGCATGCGCGCTAGTGAGAAAAAGCTACCGAAGACGTCCGAAATACGGTATGCAAAAACTCTCTATTAACATGAGTTTCAACAAATAATTGTAGTAATTTCAAAAATTGAAATTTAATTAATTAATGTTATTAGTTAATTTAATTATTTATTTTTTTAAATTTTCTGTAATTAATTATTTTTTTTTAATGTATTTATTTAATTATTTTTTTAAAATTTATTTAATTACTTAATCGTTTAAATTTATTTGAAAGATATATATTAATAAAGACTATTCATTTTTAAATGCCATTATTATATATTTCACAAATGCGTAAAAAAACACTATTTAGCTTGTTACAAAGTGTAGCAACAAATTTTTTTTAATTCTGCAACTAAATAAATTATTTCAAATGGCTACTACTTTAATTCCCATTTAAATTTATTCAGATAAAAAAAAATTACTTTGCATTTCTACCTAGAAAATGAATATAATTCCTAGAAAATTATGATTCTTTTTTTATTCAAAAAGTTTATTTATTATTCATTCATCATATAAAATTATTTTCATTTTATAAAACTATTTGTGCTCTTTATTATATAAACTTTTCGTATTCCATTTACCCTTTTTGCTTTCAAAATATTTGAAATACTAATTAAATCTGGAAAATAATAATTATATTATAATATAAATGTTGTTTGTTGTTTCTTATCCCACTTGGCTGGCCAAGCCCACGAGCCCATATGGACTCATGATTGAAGGGGAAGGAAGCAGCTTCTGTTGCGATGGAGCACCCGTAGGTAGAAGCCTGACTTTTTGCTCCGTGACGCTCTTACAGTCATAGAAGACCGGGACCTACGGCTTAAAGTGGATTCCGAACCACTACAAACACCCATGGCACCGCCGGGATTCGAACCCGAAACCTGTGGCCCCGAGCGCCAGAGCGCTAGACACTCGGCCATTCAGGTCCCAAATTTGCCAACGGCACGCAGTGTTCCCAGGTGGTCACCCACCCAAGTACTGACCGCGCCCAATGATGCTTAACTTCGGTGATCTAACGAGAACCGGTATATTCAGCATGGTACGGCCGTTGGCATAATATAAATAATATATATATATATATATATATATATATGTAACCTATAATAAAATAATTACAATTTATTTAAAATTAATGAAATCATTCGAAGAAATTTGTCTTTTTTTGTGTTAAGTGATAAATATGTGCTCTTTGTGTTAAACAATTAATATTCCTATAATGTAAAATATTTTTTTTTCCAATTACCAAATATATTATAATTAAATTAACCTCTTGAGGCCTTTGGCCACATACGGGAACTTTAAATTTTCTATAATTATTAATACTATCATTAATAAAAAGAACAAGAACATGATAATAAATTTTTCATTATAGGATCTCACAACAACAAAATCACAAACCTTATAGTTTAACTATATTGATAAACCGTATTAAGAATATGAAAATAGAGTAAAGAAGTCATTCGATTGTTTTTGCTGGATTGTTTGAACGAATCGTTAATGTTTGATGAAAATAATACAACATATTTAGTTTTAATAATTAATGATCGGAATAATAATGAATAATTTGGATTATTTGGATATTAAAAGTTCGATTGTTGGATTATTTGAATACGGAACATTTGATTGTTGGATTATTTGGATAGTGAACATTTTATTGTTGGATTATTTGAGCAAGTCGTTAATGTTTAATAAAAATAATACAATATATTTAGTTTTAATAATTAATGACCGAAATAATAATAAATAATTTGGATTTTTTGAATGTTAAACGTTGGTTATTAAACGATTGATTTTTTGGATAATAAACATTGGACTGTTGGATTTTTTGGATATTGAACGCTGGATTTTTGGATTATTTGAACAAATCGATAATGTTTGATATGATACAGTATATTTAATTTTAATAATTAATGTCCGGAATAATAATGATTAATTTGGATAATTTGTTGGATTATTTGAACAAATCGCTAATGTTTGATAAAAATAATACAATATATTTAGTTTTAATACTTAATGACTGGAAAAATAAAGAATAATTTGGATAATTTGTTGAATTATTTGAACATATCGTTAAGGTTTGATAAAAATATTGCAATATATTTAATTTATTAATTAATTCTCGGAATAATAATGATTAATGTAAGCCCACAATGTACGGAATTTTTTCACTTATAAATTACTATATACTCTCAACGGCCACAAATGTGGACTTTATGGGTTTTTTTGTGCATTATTTTTTTCAAATTCTTATCAATATAAAATGAATAAATAGTAATAAAAACAACTATCATCTATTTCTCACTATAAAAAATCGCCACTAAAGATGTTAAATATAGTTTAGTTTTGCATTTTAAGTATACATTTTAAGTATAACGTCTGCAATCCTATCAATAACTTTCAGTTTAAATGAAATACTGGATTTTTGCCAAGTCATCTGTTTTCTATCAGATCCGGAAATATTAAATAAAGTTTAATCCACAAACTCAACGGAATTCAAGATTTTTGTTTCTTGGATAATTGAGTCTAGACGTAAATAAATTTAAATAAAGCTGTCAATTCAAATTACATATACATTTTTTGTTTACTTTCGGTGTAAAGATAAAAATTGCAAAACCTCAAACTTTTTTTTTATGTACTTTAGTTATTTTAGAAATCCATTTATCCTTCTTGTTTGTTTGTTTGTCTGCATTAGTTTTCGAAACACTATGGGGGTTTTCTTTACCAACAAATAAATAAATGTTAAGTTGTCTAATCCATCTTAAATGTCTAGGTTATGTGTGGAGTTTATTTAATTTTGTTTTCAATATTTTTATAATGGCAGCATAAATTTCAGATTTGCTTATTTAATTGAAGCTTCAAGTCAAATAAAATACCTAAATGTTTGTTAATGGATTAATTATGTTCAAACAATTATTTTATATGTTTGTATTATTCATTATATGGCATAGATATATAATGTATATTAACTTATGTGTTATGTGTTATTATATTATATAATGTGCGTATTAACTTCATCTATTAGCTGAAGAAGCATAGAATGTTACTTTCATAAATGATTATTAACAAAACAAAATATATTACATTTTAAAAAGCAGTCAATGGATATAAACTAAATTTTGAAGCTATATTTTAAATATGTAGGGTTTTCTGGAAATAATCACCAAAATATTATATATTTTCGATAGTTTCGATTCTAATTCACACTTGAGACGAACTTGTATTCAAATGATAAAGTTAAAACAAATTGCGTTTGTGATATACTAATAAAAAACAATAATTTTGGATACGTTCAGTGCAAAACCATTTTTGGTTTTATATCTTATTGCAAAAACAGATTTTGCCAATTATTCTGTTCAGAAAGTGAATGACAACACGTATATTAATTTAGTTATGTTTTTTTTTTAGAAACTTGGCGACTTAGTCAGTTGTTTTCTCTTGTGCATTTAGAATTATTTATTTTTTCTTTTGCATTTAGAATTACTTATTTTTTCTTTTGCATTTAGAATTATTTATTTTTTCTTTTGCATTTAGAATTACTTATTTTTCTTTTGCATTTAGAATTACTTATTTTTTTCTTTTGCATTTAGAATTACTTATTTTTCTTTTGCATTTAGAATTATTTATTTTTCTTTTGCATTTAGAATTATTTATTTTTTCTTTTGCATTTAGAATTATTTATTTTTTCTTTTGCATTTAGAATTACTTATTTTTTCTTTTGCATTTAGAATTACTTATTTTTTCTTTTGCATTTAGAATTACTTATTTTTCTTTTGCATTTAGAATTATTTATTTTTTCTTTTGCATTTAGAATTACTTATTTTTTCTTTTGCATTTAGAATTATTTATTTTTTCTTTTGCATTTAGAATTATTTATTTTTCTTTTGCATTTAGAATTACTTATTTTTTCTTTTGCATTTAGAATTATTTATTTTTTTCTTTTGCATTTAGAATTATTTATTTTTCTTTTGCATTTAGAATTACTTATTTTTTCTTTTGCATTTAGAATTATTTATTTTTCTTTTGCATTTAGAATTATTTATTTTTTTCTTTTGCATTTAGAATTATTTATTTTTTTCTTTTGCATTTAGAATTACTTATTTTTTCTTTTGCATTTAGAATTACTTATTTTTTTCTTTTGCATTTAGAATTATTTATTTTTCTTTTGCATTTAGAATTACTTATTTTTTTCTTTTGCATTTAGAATTATTTATTTTTCTTTTGCATTTAGAATTACTTATTTTTTTCTTTTGCATTTAGAATTACTTATTTTTTCTTTTGCATTTAGAATTACTTATTTTTTCTTTTGCATTTAGAATTATTTATTTTTTCTTTTGCATTTAGAATTATTTATTTTTTCTTTTGCATTTAGAATTATTTATTTTTTCTTTTGCATTTAGAATTACTTATTTTTCTTTTGCATTTAGAATTACTTATTTTTCTTTTGCATTTAGAATTACTTATTTTTTTCTTTTGCATTTAGAATTATTTATTTTTCTTTTGCATTTAGAATTACTTATTTTTTTCTTTTGCATTTAGAATTATTTATTTTTCTTTTGCATTTAGAATTATTTATTTTTCTTTTGCATTTAGAATTACTTATTTTTTTCTTTTGCATTTAGAATTATTTATTTTTCTTTTGCATTTAGAATTATTTATTTTTTCTTTTGCATTTAGAATTACTTATTTTTTCTTTTGCATTTAGAATTATTTATTTTTCTTTTGCATTTAGAATTTTATTTTTCTTTTGCATTTAGAATTATTTATTTTTTTCTTTTGCATTTAGAATTATTTATTTTTTTCTTTTGCATTTAGAATTACTTATTTTTTCTTTTGCATTTAGAATTATTTATTTTTCTTTTGCATTTAGAATTACTTATTTTTTCTTTTGCATTTAGAATTATTTATTTTTTCTTTTGCATTTAGAATTATTTATTTTTTCTTTTGCATTTAGAATTACTTATTTTTTTTTTCTTTTGCATTTAGAATTACTTATTTTTTCTTTTGCATTTAGAATTACTTATTTTTTCTTTTGCATTTAGAATTACTTATTTTTTCTTTTGCATTTAGAATTATTTATTTTTTTTCTTTTGCATTTAGAATTATTTATTTTTTCTTTTGCATTTAGAATTATTTATTTTTTTCTTTTGCATTTAGAATTACTTATTTTTTCTTTTGCATTTAGAATTATTTATTTTTCTTTTGCATTTAGAATTATTTATTTTTTTCTTTTACATTTAGAATTATTTATTTTTTCTTTTGCATTTAGAATTATTTATTTTTTCTTTTGCATTTAGAATTATTTATTTTTTCTTTTGCATTTAGAATTATTTATTTTTTTCTTTTGCATTTAGAATTATTTATTTTTCTTTTGCATTTAGAATTATTTATTTTTCTTTTGCATTTAGAATTACTTATTTTTTTCTTTTGCATTTAGAATTATTTATTTTTCTTTTGCATTTAGAATTACTTTTATTTTTCTTTTGCATTTAGAATTATTTATTTTTTTCTTTTGCATTTAGAATTATTTATTTTTCTTTTGCATTTAGAATTATTTATTTTTTCTTTTGCATTTAGAATTATTTATTTTTCTTTTGCATTTAGAATTACTTATTTTTTTCTTTTGCATTTAGAATTATTTATTTTTTTCTTTTGCATTTAGAATTATTTATTTTTTTCTTTTGCATTTAGAATTATTTATTTTTTCTTTTGCATTTAGAATTATTTATTTTTTCTTTTGCATTTAGAATTACTTATTTTTTCTTTTGCATTTAGAATTATTTATTTTTCTTTTGCATTTAGAATTACTTATTTTTTTCTTTTGCATTTAGAATTATTTATTTTTTCTTTTGCATTTAGAATTATTTATTTTTTCTTTTGCATTTAGAATTATTTATTTTTTCTTTTGCATTTAGAATTACTTATTTTTTCTTGTGAATTAGTAATCATCCATCAATTTTTGTGCATTTGGAATCATTCATTGGTTCATGGGCAGCTCTTTTGCTCTTGTGTACTTGGAATCATTCATTGGTCCCTGAGCATTTGAATCATATATTAGTTATGTATTTTGAATCATTTCTTGGCTCTTTTGCTTTTTTTATCAAAAAGTAAAACATATTTGTGCAAGGAAAGATAAACTATGTGAGAGAACGACGTTATGAATTGATTTTTTATACCGGCCAACATTTGTTTGCTCCAAGTAGATAATTGCGAAATTATACGTTTCTTAGATTTCCAAAAATTGAATTTAGAAAGAATGTTCTAATTTAAGTGTACAAAAAAAAATCTACATTACTGTATTACTACATTACTTTTATATGCTAATTATATTTCTTAAAGTTATAGTCATTCTAAGAAACATAACCAAGCTAATAGACACAACATGGGAGTGATGCGACTTGATTTATAACTACTTCTTTCAATAGCAAACTAACGAATCTTTTTAGAAATCCTATAGAATTCGACAGAATGACATTTAATATTGGATGGCATTGGAGATAAATCACATGGTTTTTTTAAAAATACTTATTAATAATGCATTAGGGACTCAGCAAAAATAGAAAAAAATAAATAAAAAAAGTAAAATAAAATAAAATGGGTAAAATGTGTACAAATTTCACCAGGATTTCCGCTTGACGCTATAATAACTTTACCAAGGAGCCGTTTTGACTTGTATTACGTCGGTTTTGTTCAGCCAGTATTGACATTTTCGGATGTTAATAAATTTACAAGACGTTACTTTTTTAAATATTTTTACTGATTTAATTTTTAATCGATATTTTATTAATTATTTATTTTAATTCAAATTATTAATTTTAATTAATTTAAATAAATAATTTTAATTAAGCAAATTTAAATTAATTAAATAGATAAAATTATCGTAATAGATTAATTATCGATTCTAATTATTTTAAATAAACAATTTAATTTAATTACTTAGTTATTTTATTTTTTAGTTCACATTTTTATTTAATTTTTTAAATATTACGATGTATGTTATAATTCATAAATATTTTTATAGATTTTGCTAATGCTTATTAATTTGTTGTCAGAAAATTCCAGATAAATGTTCTGAATGATTTGATGGAATATATCAAGAAACGAGCTCTGCAGTAAACAACGAAACATAGCAAATCTAAAATAGATAGAATATCAGATGACAGATATTAATAGGAGGAGGAGAATGGGAGAATGTAGGAGTTGGCTATTTGGCATAAATGAATTGGAATAAGCTAGTTGAGGGACATAAATTAATTGACGAAAAGAATGATTTATTCATGCGAGTTATGCAGCTTAATGCGAAAATATGCATGCTGACAAGACAAGATCTTGTGTCTCGCTAAGTTTTCCATTTTTGTGTTCTGTATGTATGCGTTTTCATAACTCTGGGAATATCTAATGTCTGTAAACATGAGGACAGGAATCAAGCCAAATGCGATGCTGATTCGCGACTTCAATACATGGCTGTATTTTGGAACTGTAAAACCCATCTTGTACAAAACCGTACAAAAAAAATTTGGTGATAGCAGTAAATATAAAATGAATGATAACCAACTGTGAATTATATCTCAATTAGACGTAGAATGAAACCGTTACCTGCAGAAGGCATTGGTCCACCATGGGGCTGCTACGCCAATGAAGAAGAATTGTTGTAAATTGTTGTTGTTGTTGTAATTATTATTATTATTCAAATTTTATATAACGCATTTTAACTATTATATAAACGCGGATATTTAAGAAATACTTGCATACTGTTGAAAAAGCGGATTTTCTAGGCTAACACAACAAGCAATTTCACAAGGAAAAATGAACCAGAACTGCTGATTTGTATACCAAGGTTTGGTTTGGTTTGTAGCTCTACGGTCATCTTGTGCACACTTTAGGCTAAGCAGACCGGCACTTACAGTTTAAAGTGGATTCCGAACCACTACAAGAGTGCACCAGAGCGTTAGCCTCTCGGCCATTTAGGCCCTTGTATACCAAGGAGAGACACGATATATTCGTAAACTAGAAATCCTTTATTGGGATTGTGAAGTTGTGAGATTGTGAAAATCCGTATACAACCATTAAAGATTCTTGTTGTAAGTTTTAGTAGTACTGGTGTAATATGTCTATTACTGTGTAATCTGGATAATGCTGGATTTGTTACACATTTTCCATTCCAGGCTCGAATGAACTCAATTGAAAATACTCCGCGTTTGCAAACAACTAGAGCATAACAAAAGAAACTTTTAGAAAATCACTCATGTTATAATCATTTAATTTTTTGAATTTTTTTAAGAATGGTTTAGAAACTAATAATTTAAAAATTGATCAGTGTTATTTGAGACAGAAAAAAACAATGTCAGTTAAAGTATTCAGAAATTATATTCTAAACAGCTAAACTACTTTGTCCAAAAAGTAAGACCCATTTTCAATTTAAATTTTCTGGGCTTATGGCATTGTCCTTAACATCTGTGTCAAATTCATTAGTGTTTGAGTTAAACTTGGCTTTGTGAGACGCTAAAACTGATGCCGGCGATTTTTGAAATGTCGGAATTAATTGAGCAAGAATTTGCGTTAAATTTTGTTTGCGGAAAAGTATAGATTGTTACAGAAGGCATTAGGCGAGCATTCCTGTATCGGAAAGAAATGTTTAGAAGTTGTAAAAACAGCTTATAGAAGGCAGAGGACGCGTTGAAGACGAAGAGCCCTCTGGTCGCCCACCAACCTCAACCATCGAAGCACACATCCAAAACATTAACGATTTGGTGCTTGCAAACCTTCGATTTACAATTAGAGACCTTGCTGATGATGTTGGAATTTCAAAATTCTATTTAAAAAAATGTTTTTGGCCTCAAACGCGTCAAATCTCGTATGGTACCGAAAACGCTGAATGTGCCAGCTCACACTGCATTGATTCTTCGTGACTTTTTCGACAAAATTAAATCCCATATCGTTCCACAACGACCGTATTCACCAGATTTAGCATCGTGCTAATTCTGCCCATTCCCTAAACACAAAAGACCAATTCGGGGACACCGCTTGAATCGATTGAAGAGACATTTAAAAAATCGCCGGAATCAGTTTCAGCGTCTCACAAAGTCAAGCGTAACTCAAGCACTAATGAATATTTTGACGGGAAATTTCACACAGATGTCAAGGACAGTGCCAGCAACCTAAAAAAGATTTAAAAAATTGAAATTCCATAAACTCCGGGAATTTTAAATTGAAAATTGATCTTACTTTTTGAACACAGTAGTACGATCTCACTATAATATAAGTAGCAACAGAAACGTACAACGCCATTGGATGCCGGAATTTTATTTTTAAATTTTTACAGTTCTCATTATATATTTCATCCCTCAACTTCCAAAATAATCAATAAACAAATAACTTCACGTATCCCAAACCACCCCATGTTCTCCCTGAACCTACCTAATAAGTTTTTCAAGCACAAACCGGTTAACCAATTTCCATTAGGCTGTCGTGGTGTGATCGATACTCGTTTCTGAAACTCAATTATTACGTTCGGATTAAAGTTTTAGAGGGAAAACCTCATAAAATTTCATTTCAGTTCCGCGTTAGCTATAATTTTCATTCCTGCAGGCTCTCCAGAAACGCGTAATTTATTCTGTTTTAAAAAAATGTCTTCCCTGCTAACTTCCACCAGTTTAAGTATTAAATGGGCCCCACTTAATGATAGCGCTCGTTAAACAAAACCGCGCAACAATTTAACTCATTTTGTGAAAGAGCTAAAGTGTCGTTTCTTTTTCCTTTCCAGATTGCATTTTTGGGTGTTGCTACTTATGCGAACACAGGAAGTTCGAAACTTTGTTGCCACTTGCGGTTTTTTTTTACAATCAGGTTTTATAAGTAAAAATTTTTTTTACCCTTCGGTTTTTTTTTTATAAGAGGTGTCACATTTTTTTAATCGAATTAAAATAATTGGTTCTGAATAAACAATATGAGCGAAAAATAGACTAATAAGACTTCCAAAAAACAAGTACTATAAAAAAAAAATTTTAAAGTCAATTCCTACTTTTAATTCACTCTATTGCAGAAAGCCCTCTATAAATAATTTTCATTCATTTTTTTTTAATTTATCTGGCGCCCTCTATTGGTAGATATATGCAACTTAAATTTTTAAAAAACTAAAATTAATTAATTAAATTTAATTACTGAATTAATATTTGAAAAACTGTATCAACATCCAGTGTCATCCACTACAATTTCAAAAAGAAATGTATTTGAACTTGAGTGGATGAATAAAAAGTATTTTATGAACGATTGAAATTTGAACAAGATATATATAGGAACAGTGTGAGCTAATAGAAGGAATTGAAACAGAAAAAAAAATTGAAATATCATATTCCCAGGAAATTAAAATTGAAAATTGATCTTACTTTTTGGACATAGTAGTACGATCTCACTTTAATATGGGCAGTAACAGAAACATGAAACGCCGTTGGATACCCGAATTTTATTTTTAAATTTTTACAGTTCTCATTATATATTTCAGCCTTCAATTTCCAAAATAATCAATAAACAAATAACTTCACTTATACCAAACCACCCCATGTTCTCCCTGAACCTACCTAATAAGCCTTTCAAGCACAAACCGGTTAACCAATTTCCATTAGGCTGTCATGGTGTGATCGATACTTGTTTCCAAAACTCAATTATTACGTTCGGATTAAAGTTTTAGAGGGAAACCTCATAAAATTTCATTTAAGTTCCGCGTTAGCTATAATTTTCATTCCTGCAGCCTCTCCAGAAACGCGTAATTTATCCTCTTTAAAAAAAAATGCCTTCCTTGCTAACTTCCACCAGTTTAAGTATTAAATGGGCCCCAGTTAATGATATCGCTCGTTAAACAAAACCGCGCAACAATTTAACTCATTTTGTGAAAGAGCTACGTAAAGAGTCGTTTCTTTTTCCTTTCCAGATTGCATTTTTGGGTGTTGCTAATTATGCGAAATTTCACTCCAAGAGCAAAGGAAGTTTGGAACTTTGTTGCCACTTCCGCTTTTTTATAATCTAGTTTTATTAGTAAAACATTTTTTCCCTTCTTTTTTTTTTTCTTGTTAAGTGGTGTCATATTTTTTTAATCGAATTAAAATAATTGGTTTTAAATAAATGGTAGGAGCGAAAAATAGACCAACAAGACTTCCAAAAAAAAAAAGCTTCGATTGAGTATTTTAATTCCGCTGATAAAATTGTTTTATAGACGATGTTATGATCCTCGTATTCATAATATTAAAATTAACAAAATAAGTGAATATATTTTAAACAAAAACTGAATACGAGGTTACTGAAACAAAAGTGCAATTACTGAAACAAAACTGCAATTGTTTAGGGCTATATGCATGAAATTTAGAATTTAATCTGAGAACAAAACACATAACAACTATCTCAAAAAATTAAAAAAATAAAATAAATAACTAGAACAGAATTACTAACGATTATATATATATATATATATAAAATCGTTTAGAATTCTGTTATTTATATATATATATAAGAGTGAGAGAGAGATAGTATGATTTATTCACGCATTTAAACGTTAAAATTAGAAAGAAAAAGAAAAAAAGAAAATGAAAGTACATTATCCATCAAAAATTTAACTTCTATAATAACTTCTTCATCTGCATTCCTCTTTTGCAAGCTCAAATGATAATTTAATCCCACGTGAACTTTCAAGTTTAAATCTGAACACAGTAATTAATATTTCAGGCAAATGGCGATCATGAATTCCCACTAGCAGATGCGAATCAATTGAAACGGAAAGATTATTCATTTCTTCTGTCAAGACGTCGCATTGGAAGAGCGGAAAATTAAAAATGAATCATACTGGATTCTTGGACGGTGAACCATCAAACAGCGCATTTGAGTCGAAGACCTGTATGTCATGATTTCTGAATCCTAAATTAATTAGACATTAGCATCGATGGCATGGGTTATAAGGAGATTGACAAAGCTTTAAATTCATTAGAGCTGAAATGTGTGCCTTGATTTCAAAAGGTCTTCGTAATTGATTCAAAATCCTCGTTGGAATATTATATAAAATTATCCTTTCCTCAATCTTCACAGATTGCTACAATATGCGAGGAGCTGTAATCAACTAAAATATGTCAAAGTTTAATGGTAATAATTAAACGTCAGCTTCTAATTGTCGTTTATAATTCATTATATTTTAAATATCGGCAGCTGAATATTCAATTTTTGTAGCAGATTTGTCCTTATAATGCATTTATTTTTTTTTTTTAACTTTCAAATGTTAATTTATGTTGTGCAATTTTTACAAATAGATTATAATAAAAATATATTTCGTATATATAATAAATTTAAAAAAAATTATATTGAACAATTTAAAGCTTTAAGGATTTTTGCATGTTTTGCATGTTATAAAGCGTTACTAATGTAAAGCTTTATAATCATATTCATTTGAAAACATGGATTTCATAGTTTCTGAATCCTAAATTAATTACACATCGGCGTTGATAATATGGATTATGAGGAATTGGCAAGGGTATGAATTTATTAGGGTTGAAATGTGCCCTGATTTCAAAGGTTCTACGCAATTGATTTAAAATTCTCTATTTAATATTATATAAAATTATCTCTCCTTAATCGTAACAGATTTAAAAATTGCTACAATATGTGAAGAATTGCAATCAAATTTAATGTGTCACATTTTAATGATAATCATTAGACTACAGTACCTAATCGTGATTTATAATTCATTTTATTTTAAATATAGACTGCTAAATATTAAATTTCTTTTGTAGAAGATTAGTCCTTATTATTTATTTAATTGTTGTTTTAACATTCAACTGTCAATTTACTTTGCACAGTTCTTACAAATAGATTAAAATTAATTTTATTATATATATTTATTACAAATACATAATAATTTATTTTATATTGCTTCTCTATATGCAAATGAAACAAAAAATAAATTACTTGGTCAACCAAATAATTTTTGTTTCAGTTGTAACCGTGCTTCCTCCTACTTATTGGCAAAACCTCCCCTTCCACCTTTGGCATTCTGAAGAAACGGACAGTCCGCTTTGAGGCTCTCACCTGAGAGGAAGTACAGCACAACCTGCGCTCCGGCTGAGAAACCTTTAATTTATAGTCTCTCATCCCGAGAGGAAAAATATTTTGCGCATTCCGGAGTATTAGGTGGCCTATAGATTTATTAGATATTTAGATATTTTCTCACCGGGAGAGAAAGTATATTTCACGCCCATTTCGCGTAGCCGAGTTTCGAGTTTTCGGCTTAATCCTTCTACGAATCCAACATTATATGTCTTTAAATGTTTTAAATATTGTGGTGTGTTTGTGCGTGTATAAACGAAGCTGAGAGTTCTCCAACCTGTGCATCAAGTATCTCAAACCAACCATGCCCAGTTACTATCTGGTTGCCTAACCTGCACCACATAGGTTTTATTCTCAAAATTATATTTTTAGACTATCAAAAAAACTTTTTAAAATCTTATTGGCTAGTTTGCGACAATTTAGGAACGGTTTGTAACTTTTTTTAAATGTATGATGTTTAAAGTCAGTATCTTGGGATCCAAATAGCGTTCACTTCTTAAAACATCACGTTCCTAGAACAACTCTTTTTTTGCCAAAAAAAGATTCATGTTTAAAGTACAATTAACTGACCTGCGAATAAAACTCTGCTATGACTCTAGGTAATACTGCTACTAAAAGAACATGTTTATTTTTTTGGTAGCTCTCCAGTTAAGGCATTCCATTTGTTACCATTGTTAACAGTCACTCTTGGATCGCCCACTGAACTCTTAGTTGCTGTTGTTGTTCTTCATTTTTCCCCCATTTTAAGTGAAAAGTCCAACAAGAAATTTTTTTAAAGAAAGATCTTAACTATAACGAAAAAGAAAACATTCTGAACAGGGAGAAAAAAGTGTTTTAGTGTAAACATTCCGCATTCATCTTCATTCTTAATTGTCTAGAGTCATGGCAGTTCAAGCAAAAGTGATGTTCTTTTTTTTTTTTTTTACATCCTTTTCCACCATTTGTCTATCACATGAATGTTTGAAACCCTATTACTGACTAAATATTAACAGCTTACTTTCAATATTGATAGTTTTTAAATATCATTTAACAGTGTTCTTGAGTTAAATGAGGTAAATAAATAAATAGTCTGTATAATATGCATATGTACGTAATATGTATATGTATCTGTATATGTGTATATATGTAATATATATATCTGAATAACATGTATCTATATCTCTCTCTATATATATATGTATGTATGTAATGTATGCAATATGTATATATATGTAATGTATGTAATATGTATATGCATCTATATCTGTATAATATGCAGATATATATGTAATGTATATAATGCGTATAAGTATCTGTATCTATATAGTATGTATATATATATGTAATGTATGTAATATATATATGTATCTGTATAGTATGTATATATGTGTAATACAATGTATATAATATGTATAAGTATCTATATTTGTATAATATGCAGATATGTATATTTTCCGTATGTTTTCTGTATATGTGTATATATGTAATATTAGGTAGGGGAAAAAGAAATCCATTATTTTTACATGATTTTCAGGACTTTATTTAACATGCTTCGGATTGTCCGATTTGGGTCAAATATGCACCGTTTTGTTGTATGATTTGTTGCCATTTTAAAGGTAACTTCATAATGCCTCTCTCATAGAAGTCCTGGTCTCTATTTGCAAAAAACTCTAGTAGTCGATTTTCACAATCCTTCCTAGATGCCAATTTTTTATCATTAAAGAAATTTTGCAATGCAAGAAAAAGATGATAATCGCTTGGTGCCAAGTCCGGACTGTATGGCGGATGCATTAAAACTTCCCAACCAAGCTCCCGAAGTTTCTGGCGAGTCACTGTAGATGTGTGTGGCCTAGCGTTGTCCTGGTGGAACACGACACCTCTCCTGTTGGCCAATTCTGGCCGTTTCTGGTCAATCGCTATCTTCAAACGGTCCAGTTGTTGACAGTAGAGGAATTTAGCGTTTGGCCATATGGAAGCAACTCATAATAAATAATCCCCTTCCAGTCCCACCAAATGCATAACAGAACCTTCCTGGCCGTTAGTCCTGGTTTGGCCACCGTTTGAGGTGCTTCACCGCTCTTTGACCACGATCGTTTTCGCACAGGGTTATCGTATGTGATCCATTTCTCATCTCCAGTCACCATCCGTTTAAGAAATGTGTCTATCTCATTCCGTTTGGCCAAGGCTTCGCAGATGGAAATTCGATCCATCATGTTTTTTTCTGTTAATTGGTGTGGCACCCAAACATCGAGCTTCTTTTTGAATCCAGCTTTGTGTAAATGGTTTAAAACTGTTTTATGGTCGATTTTTAGCTCCTGGGCGATGTTACGACTGCTAACATGCCGGTCACTTCGATCATTTCTCCGATTTTATCGACATTTTCGACGGCCGGCCTACCTGTGCGAGGTGCATCTTTAACATCAAAAATTCCTGAACGGAATTTACGAAACCAAAATTGCACATAATTGGCTGTTACAGTATCGGAACCATAAACACCATTCACAATTTTAGCCGCCTGGCTTGCATTTTCGCCTTTGTCAAAGAAAAACTGTAAAATGTACCGAATTTTCTCTTTGTTCACTTCCATTTTTAACACCCTGTAACTCCCAACTGAATGGACCAAACAAAAAACAGAAAAAGAATTATTTGAGTACGAAGTGCCACCTTTCTAACGAGCATAAATTTGAAATTGTTTAATTGATACTTTACGTGATATCGATCACTACAGCCATCTATCGAAAAAATAATGGATTTCTTTTTCCCCAACCTAATATATATATCTGAATAATATGTATCTATATCTATATATATATATATATGTATGTATGTAATGTATGCAATATGTATATATATGTAATGTATGTAATATGTATATGCATCTATATCTGTATAATATGCAGATATATATGTAATGTATATAATGCGTATAAGTGTCTGTATCTATATAGTATGTATATATATGTAATGTATGTAATATATATATGTATCTGTATAGTATGTATATATGTGTAATACAATGTATATAATATGTATATCTATATTTGTATAATATGCAGATATGTATATTTTCCGTATTTTTATAATATGTAATAATATGTTTGTATATTCTACTGCGATTATTTTATTACGAAAAGCTGATCTATTCGTACATCGAGAATGATCATCGCTAAAAACATTGATTCAATTTCATATATTTCCAAATTTGAAGTTTTAACGTAATTTAGTGTTAAAATGCGAAATATATTTCCTCTTATTAATTAATTCTGTGTCATAAATGGATATGAAATCAAATTAATTATAATAAACGAAAAATTCGCTTGAGAATTTCAATTTACCTCAAGAGAAAGTGATATATCAATTATTCATTGAAACTTGAAGTTTATAACTTATTAATTATTAATTAATTTTACAACTCATTAACTTATTAATTAAATTATTTTTCCTTAAATCTACTGTTCCTTTGACGACTAACTTGAAAAAATTAAATGAATAATCATATAAAAATTATTTAAATAATAATCAAATAAAAATTTATTAATTACTTTTAAATTAAACTAACTAATGATATTAATATTGAAATTACTAACTATAACTTATCTTAAAATCACATTTTATATTGTTTTAAGTTTTCAAAACATCTAGAAATTTAACTTTTAATTAACTATTATTTTTTAAATTAGCAAATATATCCTGGTATTGTCTGGTTTATTAAAATGTGACATTTTAATTTTAAAAGACTTTTAATTAAATAAAATATTAATTACAATATCAAAATTACAAAATTGTAAAGTAAACAAAACAAAATTAATTACAAAAATTGTAAAATTAAATTAGGTTATAAAATGATATTTAGAATTAGATATATTAGAAATTTAAAATGAGCATTTTAATATTTTAATATTTCTAAAAAAAATTAACTTTAATTAAGCGTTATAAGAAATTCAATCTTATAATTAATTCATTCTTTCCTTAATTTATTTTTTTTTTACACAAACCGTATTTCACATTTAAATTTAAAATCATATGCATCTAAAAATTACAATAAATTAATTTTAATCAAGGGTTATTTTATCGATAGGTTATATACTAACACTACTGGAAAATTAAGTTAAAAAATTATATAGTTATATAAATATCTTTTCCAATATATTGATATTTCTGTTCCATTTTTTAATGCAGTATAAAATACAACGTCTTGTTATATAATTCCTATATAATACAATGACAGGCATCTCTTGCTTTGTTGGTAAATACATAGATAATCTTTTAAGTGATACCCTAGCCTTAAATTACCTTAAAATGAATGAAATATTAAAATTATTAATTTCTATATTTTTTAAGAATTTTAAGGTCTTAAACAAATCATAATTTTTATTTTTATGTTTTACTTAAATACCTTAAACTCAGAACCTTAAGAACTTATTTCATAGACTAACACGTACTAACTTACACTGAAGTGACAAAAGTCAGGGGATAGCAATATGCAAATTTTCAGATGGCAGTAGCATCGCGTAGAACAGGTATAAATGCGCAGTGCTTTCGCAGAGCTTTCATTTCTGTTCAAGTTATTCATGTGAAGAGGTTTTGACGTGATGATGACCGCACGACGGGAATTAACAGACTTTGAACGCGGAATGTTAGTTGGAACTAGACGCATGGGTCATGCCATTTCGGAAATCGTTAGGAAATTCAACATTCCCAGATCCACTGTGTCAAGAGTGTGACGAGAGTATGAAATTTCAGGCATAACATCCCCCATGGACAGCGCAGTGGTCGACCGCCTGTACTTAACGACCGAGACTGGCGACATCTGCAAAGAGTCGTAAATTCTAACAGACAAGCAACACTGCGTCAAATAACCGCAGAAATCAATGTGGGACGTACAAGGGACTTGTCTGTTAGAACTGTGCGGAGAAATAGGGCTTTCTTGAGCTATTCCAGCAGAAGACCGACTCGAGTGCCTTTACTGACAGAACGACATCGCTTGCAGCGACTCTCGTGGGCACGTGAGCATATCGGTTGGTCCCTAGATGAATGGAAAACCGTGGCCTGGTCCGATGAGTCACGATTTCAGTTGGTAAGAGCTGATGGTAGGGTTCGAGTGTGGCGCAGACCCCCCGAAGCCATGGACCCAAACTGTCAGCAAGGCACTGTTCAAGCTGGTGGTGGCTCCGTAATGGTGTGGGCTGTTTTTCATGGCATGGACTTGGTCCTCTGGTGCGACTGGACCGAACATTGACTAGAAAGGCTTATATTCAGCTACTTGGAGATCACTTGCAGCCATTCATGGACTTCATGTACCCAAACAACGATGGGATTTTTATGGATGACAATGCGCCATGTCACCGGGCCACAACTGTTCGCGATTGGTTTGAAGAACATTCTGGACAATTCCAACGAATGATCTGGCCACCTAGATCGCCTGACATAACTCCCATCGAGCATTTACGGGACATCATCGAGAGGTCTGTTCGTGCCCAAAATCCTGCACCATCAACGCTTTCACAATTATGGACGTCTATCGAGACAGACACGATATTAAGAGGTATCCCATGACTTTTGTCACTTCAGTGTATATTGTATTTCATATTTTAGCCTTCTCTAAAATGCTTGGAGATTTTCCGATGTTTAAATATTTTTTTACAACTTTTTTTTTATTTTTTATTACAAACAATATAAAAAAATTTGAATTTTGCTGCATATCATTAAAATAAAATTCAAAATCTTGTTCTTACATAATAAATTTACTTTTCCTTTTTAAAAAAAGATTTTTGTGTTTGTCCCTAATTCAAGCATACAGTATTACTTTAAAAACATCTATAATAAAGGATTTATTTTTTAATTCATCTCACAGGAAATGTAAGAGGAAATTATTTCAGAAAAAAAATTAGACAAATGCTTCACTTAGATCAAAATCTGAACTCTAAACTAAAAAATAGTATTTTGTACTTAAAATAAAATTAATAAAATCATTAATCTCATTATCATCATCATTGGTGCAACTGCACCATGGTAGGCCAATGCCGTCTTCCGACTGGCATATTTCGAGACAGGGGGGGGGGTTAAGAGGTAGAATTGTTAACCCTACACGCAACACTCTACAGTCATATTAGTCCGGGACCTACAGTTTAAAGTGAATTTCGAACCACTACAAACAACCATAGCACCGCCGAAACTCGAACATGAAACCTATGGCACAGAGCGCCAGAGAATAAAATAATAACAAAAATTATAACAATAACTCAAATTATTTTTATTCTATTCTATTTTACATTAAACTATCTCAATCCCAGTACTTATTTTCATTTAACTGTATTTCTGTGGAAATTTGAGTGAAGTTTTTATAAAAAATATTGTAATAGCATTGTGTTATTTTATTCTAGCGATAACATGGACAAAAATTATGATGTTTTATACGAGTAATAAAATCACGAAGCAATAACCTAACAAAATTGTCATAAATTTCCAGATAAAAGTAGACTTAATTGATGAGAAACCAACTTGACTGAAGACCAAATATGTCTCCATTATAACAGTTTGTAAGAACAGCAATAGCAGGACAGAGTAAACCTAACTTAAGATAAAAAATGGATTTGCCGGACTATAAAAAAATTATGATCTTGATTATAGGATTGTTTGATAAATGTATCTTGCAAGAACACATCGATTAGACTTTTATCTTTCAAGATAGATATTGATAAATTATTACCAAGACAAAAGTTGTGATGAAAGTTTTCATGATACAGGGATTACTGGAAGAGTATTTTTGTTTGATGGTGATGTTATTAATAGATTGAATTTTTAAGGAAAATGTCATTTCCTAATTGTTCAATTTTTCAAATTCTTCTATTAGCTCACACTCTCCCTATATACACTATGTGGAAGAAAGTGACGGGACACGACACTATAACGACATAAACCCACATTTATTAAAATTAATAGGAGGTAGGGCCTCCTTTGACTGCGATCACAGCTGCAACCCTTCTGGGCATGCTTTGCACTAAATTAGCCATAGTGGCAAGAGGAATTTCCTTCCGAATGATTAACAGGAAGTTCCATAGTTCAGGCTTGCTTTTGGGGAGTGGGGTGAAGGCCCTCAACCGACTGTCCAATTCGTCCCAGAGATGTTCAATTGGGTTAAGATCAGGGCTCGGCGCCGGCCACTCCATGCGTTTAACGTTGTTGTTCACATACCAATCAAGAGTCCTCCTTGAAACATGACATGTTGCGTTGTCGTCTTGATACCAGCAATCATCCATACCGTACATTGCCCACAAGGTAGGAAGGACATGATTGTCGAGAATATCACAGTATCTATCAGCATTCATCGCACCATCAACCTTCACCAGTGGGCCAGCCCCATACCAGGAGAAACAGGCCCATACCATCAATCCTCCTCCACCAAACTTTACAGTTGGGACGACACACTCGGGCAAAAGGCGTTCTCCTGGTAAACGCCATACCCAAACACGTCCATCGGAACGGAAAAGGGTAAATCGTGACTCGTCACTCCAAAGGACGCGTTTCCAGTCATCCAGAGTCTAAGTACGGTGGTCTTTGGCCCATCGAAAGCGCGATTTCTTGTTGGTTTTCGTAATCAAATGCTTATGGGCCGGCGAACGTCCAGTTTAACCTAACTTTTGAGCCTCGATACGAAGAGATTTGGTCGAAACGGCCACACCTGTGGCTTGTCTAAACTCATTAGCGATGTTATCCATGGATGTTTGACCGTTACTTCGAATCTCCCTGCCGAGCACCCGCCGGTCCCTGCTGGGGAGAACTGTAGGTCGTCCACTTCGGGGTTTGATCTGACAGTGTCCCTCAGTCTTGTAGCGACACACAACACGTGCTACAGTTGATTTTGAGCAGTTACGGAGACGGGATATCTTCCTAATTGACACCTTGGCAAGATGCAATCCAACCAACATACCTTTCTCGAACTCAGACAACTCTTCCCGTGGCGGCATCTTGACAAAAAACAACTCTAGTCGACTCCACAGAGTATTTATAGGATATGGCTGACACGTGATACCTACTATTGCGCATGTGTCAGCTGTATTGTCGACTTTTCTACTTTTAGAGGGGTGTCACGTCACTTTCTTCCAGATAGTGTATATATTCAAATTTTCAATCGTTCATAAAATACTTTTTATTCATCCACTCAATTTCAAATACATTTTTTTAACTTGTAGGGGATGACACTGGATGTTAATACTGTTTTTTCAAATATTAATTCAGTAATTAAAGTTAATTAATTTATTTTAATTTTTTTTTTTTTTAGATTTAAGTTTGCATATATCTACCAATAGATGGCGCCAGATAAACTTAAAAAAATGAATGAAAATTATTTATAAAGGACTTTCTGCAATAGAGTGAAAAAAATGTAGGAATTGACTTTAATTTTTTTTTTATATTACTTGTTTTATATTTAAAAACTACTAATTTTAAAATTTTGATTAAATGATTTTAAAACTTTTAGTGGATTTTTACTGACTGTAGAATTCAAACCGGGTCTTGAAGGCCGTGTTGAATTGTCGAAGTTTCGAGTTCGACTCCCGGCGTTGCCATGGATGTTCGTAGTGGTTCGGAATCCACATTAAATCGTTGGTTCCGGTCTATTATGGCTGCTGAGCGTAGGGCTGACAACTCTACCCCCTTAAAAAGAAAAGCATCTCTCGTCTCGAAATCTGCCAGTAGGCAAACGGCCGTGGCCCACAATGGGGATGTTATGCCACTGATAATGATGATGATGTTCATGAGAATTCAAACAGTTTAAATAATGTTTAATGGTGAAAAAAACGAAATTTGCTTATTAATTTCTAATTAACAATTTGAAATATGATCTTTTCAAAAATATTGTGATTAATAACCAATTAACGGATTTGTGTAACTTTTATTATTCCACACTTCGTAAAATGCATTGAGTTTATGTATCGATCAATTGAATTTTGGTAAAAATTTCATTTTCTAATTGCTTATTTTTTCTTATTTTACGTTTAAAAATTACTAACTTTAAAATTTTGGTTAATTAATTTTTAAGATTTTAATATTTATAATAGATTTTTACTGGAGGAATGTAGAATTCAAACAGTTTAATAGAAAAAAAAAAAAAAAACGACGGAAACTTGCTTATTAATTTCAATTAAACAATTGTAAATATGATCTTTTCTATATAATGTAATTAATAAACAAAGACTGAATTTGTATAATATATTATTAAACCACAATTCATTAAATTTATTGAAAATGTAGCATTAGGGATCGTAATTGTTGTTATGTAATTGTCCACGTTGTTCCTTAAATCATGAAATAAATATTAGTAATTCAACACCAGATTTAGGAAGTATAATCATTTGTTATACCACAGTTCGTTAAACCTATTGAAACTGTAGCAGACAACAGTAAACAGACAATATAATATAAATAAGAGTAAACTGACAATACAATTTAAAAATTGCTGTACAAAATACTTATGTGGAAAAAATTTAAATTGCTATATCAAAAGTTTTTTGCAGTTAAAGTTTGATCAATCATAATATATAAGAATACGTTTGTTTATTATTATTCAATTCCTTCTATTAGCTCACACTCTCCCTATATATATCTTGCTCAAATTTTCAATCGTTCATAAAATATTTTTTATTCATCCACTGAAGTTCAAATACATTTTTTTAACTTGCAGTATATGACACTTGATGTTAATACAGTTTTTTCAAATATAAATTATTTAATTTAATTAATTAATTTTAGTTTTTCTTTTAGATTTAAGTTGCATATATTTACCAATAAATGGCGCCAGATAAACTTAAAAAAAATGAATCAAAAATTATTTATAAAGGAAATTCTGCAATATAGAGAAAAGAAAGTAGGAATTGACTTTAAAAAAATTTTTTTTTTATATTACTTGTTTCTTAAAACATGAAGTAAATATTAGTAATACAGCACCAGATTTATAAAGGTTTAGGAAGTATAACCGAATTTGTATAACATTTTGTTATATCACAGTTTGTTAAACCTATTGAAACTGTAATAGACAACAGTAGACAGCCAATACAATTTAAATAGCAGTGAATTGACAATACAATTTAAAAATTGCTGTACAAAATACTAACGAGGAAAAAATCTAAATTGCTAGATCAAAATCATATTGCAGTTAAAGTTTGATCACCCCTAATTTATAAGAATACGTTTTTTTATTATTATCATTGATAGTATTACAAATAGTTAGACATTGCAATTATTACAAATTTTATTATAGTAAGAATAATTTTCTTTCAGGCTAAACAACAAACAAGTAATACAAAAAATATTTTTTAACAATCAATTCCTACTTTTTTTCACTATATTCCAGAAAGTCTTTTATAAATAATTTTCATTCATTTTTTTCAGTTTATTTCTATTGGTAACTTAAATCTAAAAAAAAACTAAAATTAATAAGTAAAAAAAACTAAATTAATTAATTAAATTTAATAACTGAATTAATATTTGAAAAAACTGTGTTAACATCAAGTGCCATCCACTACAAGTTCAAAAAAAAATGTATTTAAACTTGAGTGGATGAATAAAAAGTATTTTATAAACGATTGAAAATGTGAACAAGATATATATAGGGAGAGTATGAGCTAATAGAAGTATGTGTATGTAAGTATGTGTTTGTTTATTATTATCATTGATTGTATTACAAATAGTTAGACATTACAATTATTGCAAATTCTTTTTTAGTAAGTAGAGTTTTTTTTTCATTCTGAACATTAAATAAACGGAAGAATTTTGGAATATTTTAACCTAATACAATTGTTTGATCATTTATTTCAGAAAATGGCATGCAAAGGAAGAAAAAAAAAGTGTTCCACGTTTATTCAAAGGAGGAAAAAATGGCGCAGAAGTAAAGCTAAAACTTCAGAGAAAGTTATGAAAATGCATTTCCAAATTCGCACAACAAAATGATAACAAAACGATGCATTTAAAATGTCTTTCCACTCCCATGGTTGTAGTTAAAAGAAAACTCGTGTAGAAAAGTTTTTCACGCAAACATTTAAATATTTACGTCACTATTACTGCCAAAAGATTCACTGTCTTGGAACACAAAATGGCAGATGTTGACTGCAGCGCCATCTCGTGTTTTCATTCGTCATCCGTTCACTTTCTACTTGCATTATTCATTTCTCTTTGAACGAGTGAATCTTGAGAAAGTCATTTGTCATAGATTTTTTTTCCCGTTCACAAAATTTAGCTTTTAAAAATGCGACCACGAACTTTTACTTTGAATTTCTTTTTTCATGTTTATTTCCAGAAATATACATTTGAAAAAATATGTTTAAGGTACATATCGTTTACTTAAACGTTATTGTGTTACATTTAGATGGAATACCATGAAGGCCAGAAGAGAAAAAT